>PVKS010035718.1:0-19875 GCA_004027875.1 Aplodontia rufa | reverse complement strand
TGCAGAAGATCTAAGTAGATGGAAAAAAATTCCACATTCTTGGTTAAGCAGAATCAATAGAATCAAAATGGACATTCTACCAAAAGCCCTGTACAGATTCAATGCAATCCCCATCAAGATAGCAATGTCATTCTTCACGGATATAGAAAAAGCTATTCTTAAAATTCATTTGGAATAACAGAAGACACAGAATAGCCAAAACATTACTAAGCAAGAAAGAGGAAGCAGGAAGTGTCCCAATTCCTGACCTGAAATTATACTATAGGGCTATAGAAACAAAAACAGTATGGTATTGGTATCATAACAGAAGACCAGTGAAATAGAATAGAAGATTCTGAGACAAACCCTCAAATATTTAAGTAACTGATATTTAATAAAGGGGGCAAAAGCATAGTGTGGAAGACGGACTGCCTGTTAACAAATGGGGCTGGAAGAACTGGACAGCCATATGCAGACAACTGAAATTGGATCCTTACCTCTCACCCTGCACAAGAATCACATCAAAATGGTTCAAGGATCTGGAAATTAAATCAGCAACTATACAATTGCTAGAAGAAAAAGTAGGATCAACTGTACATGACACAGGTGTCAGCACCTTAACAAGATTCCCATAGCACAAGAATTAAAGCCAAGAATAAATTAATGGGATGCCATTAAACTAAAAAGCTTCTGCATAGCTAAAGAATTAGTCAAGAGTGTCAAGAAAGAACCTACAGAAGGGGAGAAAATCTTTGCTTGCTACACATCGGACAGAGAGCTAATATCCAGAATATACAAAGAATTCAAAAAACTGCACACCAAAACCACAAATAATCCAATCAATAAATGGGCTAGGGAGCTAAATAGAAACTTCTCAACGGAGAAAGTCCAAAAAGCCCATAAATTTATGAGAAAATGTCCTACATCACTAGCAATCAGAGAAATGCAAATCAAAACTTCACTGAGATCCTACCTCACTCCAGTCAAAGTGGCAAAAATGAAGAATAAGGAAAATAGCGGATACTGGAGGGGCTGTGGGAAGAAAGGAACACTGTCACACTGCTTGATGGGACTGCAAGCTTGTACAGCCACTCTGGAAAGCAGTGTGGAGACTCCCCAAAACACTAGGGATGGAATCACCTTATGACTCAGCTATCCCACTCCTGGGCATTTTCCCAAAAGAGCTAGAATCGGCATACTACAGAGACATAGCTATATCAATGTTTATAGCAGCTCAACTTACTATAGCTAAACTATGGAACCAAACCAGATGCCCCTCACCAGAGAGTGGATTCAAAAACTGTGGTATATATACACAATGGAATTCTACTCTGCTATCAGAGAACAATATCATGGCATTTGAAGCCAAATGGATGGAGATGGGAAAATTATGCTGAGTGAAATACCCAAACTCAGAGACTCAAGGGCCAAAGATTTTCTGTCATATGTGGAAGCTAGAATATAATCAAAAACAGACTGAAGGTTGGCTAAGCAAATAATAACTTCAACATGGGTGAATTATTACATGAGCAAGGGGAAACTTGCCTATAATGCTGGGGGATGAAGGGAGGGGAGCTGTGTGGGAGGGATTAGGAGGGACATCAAGGCAGCTGGAGGGTAGGAGTAGGGGGGTTATCAACCCAGTGGGAAACCTTTGACTTCCACGTGATGCCCAGCGAACATGGAAGTAATGTAGGAGGAAGCATGGGACTGGGGGGAACCCGAAGCAGGAAGATCATGGATGGCATCAGCCTTGGCTTGCTCTGTCATTATGCATGTGTTCATGATTGTGTGGCAATGATTCCCTCCTAAATGTAAGACTATGTTGAACAAATAAAAAAAAAAGAAGAAAAAACTAGACTCTTAATTGTATTGCCAGTTAGTGATTTTAATGTCAAGTTTGAAGGGTTTATTTTCTCCATATTTTATGATTAAGTTATTCTCAACTATGAATTCTAAGAGACATTAATTCACAAAAAAAAACATATCTAACAGGATCCTACCTATCATTTAAATGTTAAATTCTTACATAATTGATCCAGACTTTTATCTAAAAAGTATACTTGCATTGTGGTCTACATGTTAGAAAAGAGACTATTAGAATAAGATTACATAATGCCTTCCCCAATATGTGTAGATTTTGATGTCTTTTCCAATATATGAGGAGTTATCAATTTATGCACTAATTCATTTAACACTTATTTGGTTAGTACCTACTTTATAATGTTATACTTATTAATTCCATAGAACATCTCCCAGAAATATTTAAAAGGCAGGTGTTCCACATTTCAATGTAGTATATACTGTTTCAATGAATTTAAGTGCAATTACCACAAACCTACACTTTCTCCTAAGGAGGTGGGGCCATTATTATAAAATATATATTGAAAATTTTAAAACACTCATATTCAATTACACTTAGAAATACTAAGTGTACTATGTTGGCTGTTGCCAACATAGCATCCTGGGAAGAACATCAGGGAAGGAGATTATGATCCCCAATTGAATTCCCTAGACAATCACCAGGTTGTTACTCTGTGAAAGACACATACTAACCCATAAAATTGACAAGATGTGACATAGAAAAGGGGGCATTTTTAAAAAAAATATGCCACAGTAAGTCTATGTAAGCATGAAATCTGAACCTACTCAGTCCTGTTATACATATTAAGTACCTGCTCTGAGTCAGGGGACTTTGAATTTCAGCAGAAAGAAGAATGTCTAGTGGCCCATGAAGAACTAGTGGAATGAGAAAGGAAAAATAAAGCCCACATCATGAGGGAAATGGAGGAATGTAACAAGTGAACAAATTGAACACCTGAACCCTGAGGAGAGGGAAAGCAAAAGGAAAAGAATTCACCAGTGCAAGGAAGTCAATTGTGCCTCAAAGGAAGAGAAATGGAGCCTAGTGGTATATGTTGATCTCAGTTAAGGTTACAGGAACACTGCAAGAAGTCTCCCTAGAACAGAGACTTTTCAAACTACTCTAGTCCATTTCCCACTTTTCTTCACTCATGTAGAGATGAATGATACTCTTGGTAAAGAACAGGGGTGCTCTTGTGATGGGGAGACTGAAATGTTGCCAAAACACTGAAGTACCAGAAGCACAACAGATATTTTCATTTTGACTTTAAATGACAAATTTCAGCTTTACATAAGAAAAGGCCTCTAATTCTTTCTAGCACAAAACTCTTTTTAATATTTTGTAATTCTCTTCCATACAATACAAGCAAGCCCCCCACCAAAAAAAGATTGTACAATGTTCATGATGAGAACTCACTCTTTTCTCTAATACTCTGTTGTGTAAGATTGGTATTGTGGGTATCAACATGTACATTCCATACAAAAGTAGCAAGAAGGAGGAAGGACAAGCTAACATGGGGAGCTGACCAGAAAGGGTACCTATCCACTGAACCTGAGGGAGCACTCGATGTGTTCAGAGGGGATTCTAACTTTGGGTGGAGGAGCCTGTGGGAAGACATGAATTCCTCAACAGTGACCCAAATTTCCTGTGAATGTTTTTAATTTCTGGAAAATATGAAAACTGGCCCCTTTGAGATTAATGTGATGTTCCAAAGAAAAAAGATCTTTAGGGAATTTTCTAAGTTTGTCTCAATCTATTTGTTCTGATAACATAGGTTATCTTCTGAGGAAGAAAGACAAGATGGGAATAGATTAGGAATTTGGCTTGCCCTCAGGGATCTTACAGATACCATACTCTAGCATGTTAGGTTTCAGAAGAGCTTCCAAGCTGTGTTCATCAAGCGGGTGCTGGGAATAGAGTTGTCTATAGCAGGGGTTGGCAAACTATAGCCTGTAAGCCAATTTGGCCAACACCACTCCAGCCATTTTTGTAAGGACCTCAAACTAAGAATGTTTTTTACATTTGTTGATTTTTAAAAACAAAACAAAACAAAACTATTAGCCTTTTGGAGAGAACAACTTGCTCAAAGAGTTGAAAATACTGTCTCTTGGATCAGAAAGTTTAAAATATTTACTTCCTGGGGCTAGAGTGGTGGTTCAGTGGTAATGGCACTTGCCTGGAATGCATGAGGACCCAGGTTTGAATCCCAGCACCACATGAACAGCTAAGTGTTGGAAAAACAAAACCCAGATGAAAAAATAAATAAAACTGATTCTCTCTTCCTTTCACAGTCCCCCCCCTCTTTCTTTACTTTCTAACCTTTTTCAGAAAAAACTTTGCCAACCCGATGTCAAGAATCAGTAATCTAGAAATACTATAGGTTAATGGGTTATCTCAGGAAATGAAAACTGACATCAAGTGTCAATGGGAGCTCTGTTCTGGGGTGAAGGGCATTTCCTCCTTATTTTGAGGATCTATTGGGCAGTGAAGTGGAATGATGTTGGCTACTTAAAAATCAATCTTTTCCCTCTTCTCTGCTAACCGAATTTTTTATTTGGTTGAGGAATCTACTTTCCATAAGCTTCAGGGAAGGTTTTCTCACTCCAAGACCTACCTAACTATCTTTGTATTAAAAATGATGACTTCACATTGATACCACGATTACAATCTAACACTATAGAGTTCACTTTAGTGTTTTCCTCTCCATATTTGTAATTACTTTCTAGAGCACAAAACCTGGCTCTCAATTTCCTAATAAATACCAAGCTTCCATTGCTTGGCTACCTTTCCTATGCAAATGCCCCTTTACCCTTCTCTCTTTCTATCATTACATACAAGCTAGTCCCTCATTCCAGAAATAAATTCATTCCTCACTCTACTAAGTTCTACTGTCATCCCCCAGGGTGACTAGCAGCCTTATCATTTTCTAGAGATCTCACTTCTTGACTAGCTCATTTTTGTTTCCTTGGGCTCCAATCCCCCTGCCAGACCAGCCTCCTTAAGTAGTGTGGGCTCCCACATTTCATGTCATGCCCCTCCCTCCCATCTAGTTTAGATTTCTTCCTCCTTCCACTGAAACTCAGTCATCTGCACTATATGGCCTCCTAAGATAACATTGTTTGGGCATGGACAGCCTCTGATGGTCTTTTTTCAGTTCCACCTCATGGCTCTAAGAAGGGGCAAGGATCTACCACCTTCATTTGTTCCTGGCAAAGTACCAGCCCTACTTATAGATTGTGATATAGGTTTTGGCACCTAATGGACCAAAACTGAACTTTTAATATCTTATTATATTTTATTATCCATCAAGAAAAAGGATCTTTTCCATTTTTCCAACTTTCTTTTTTAAAGACAGAGGGACAGTGAAAGAGAGAGAGAGTGAGAAACACTTTTATTTAGTTTTTCATGTGGCCTTTGTTGATCCGAGACTGCTGATGTACGTGGTGCTGGGGTTTAAACTCGAGAACTCATGAATGCCAAGCAACCATGCAACCGCTGAGAAATGGCTCCAGCCCCCATTTTTCTAACTTTGAGTATGATCTCCTGGTTACTTGTTGGACCATGTACTCAGTCAGTGGATAGAGGTGCCAGAGGGAAGTATTAGAAAATTACTAAAGAAAATTAGTCTTTCACAGGAACATGTTTCTCATTTCTTCTTTTCCTTATTTTACAAGCTTCAATAAATATAGACATATTGACCTGATTGGGAATGCTTTATTCTATTTGACCAAGTAACTTCAGCATTTAGTCCTTATAGAATGACCTGATCAGTACACATGAGTACTTTTGCAAACTAAGTGCTAAGCAATCACTAAGGAAGCATTGTTATTGTTATTTAATAGTCATGTAAAAATTTTTTTAAAGAGAGAGGGACAGTGAGAGAGAGAAAGAATCAATTTCTATGTATTTTTTCATGTGGCCCTCATTGCTCCAACACCTCACCGTGCGCATGGTACTGACCACCAAAAGACCTGCCTGTAGAGCTATGGACAAGCTGTACTCAAAACCTGTGGACTTTCTTGTATTCAAGGCCCTACGTTGATTTTGGCAGTGAGTTCAACCACATTAGCCAGACATGTTTGGGTACATGGGCTGTGAAAGACCTCTAAGGTCTTAAACAACAAAGGGGCAGGGGCCAACAGGGTATTTGATGATAGACAGTAAATTTCCTGGCCATCAAATGAGCGAGGACATACAGCAGATAGAACTGATGTAAAGAAATAAATATGATAATACTTCCATCCAAATATTAGAGAGTATAATTCACACGTCTATGAAGAAGGGCTTTCCAAGCATCCTTTCTTTCATTTGCAAAATATACAAAGTAATACCTAATATAAAAAGATCTTGGAAGTATTACATGAGATGCTTATATAAAAATCTTAGAACAGTTCTTAGGGTAGTGTGGAATTATTTTATACACATTTGAATTTTGTGTACTTAAAAACTGGGAATATGGAGAGGTTGGTAGTGTAGTACTCTCAGATATGTGGTTAAATGTCCTCCTGTTGAATACATTAGGTAATAGAAGATGTGGAACATGAAAGTGGAGTTACCCAGAAGGCATTGATTATGATGGCCTGGGTTCTCAAAAAAGAAAGGTGGCAGGAATATAGATTTGACAATCACAAGCAAATAGGATACAGCCTAAAGCATGTTTTAAAATCACCACAGATTGAGGATGAAGCAAGAAAAATGGAGGAACATCGATGGAGCTTTTATGAACACCATTATAAAAGAAGCCAATGGGGACATGTTATCAATAAAGGAACCTTAAGAGAAATCTGAAATATGGACAGAGGGCTGGAGCAGTGGCTCGGTGGTTCCAGCACTTGCGGGCATGCATGAGAATGTGAGTTCGAACCCCAGCACCACACATGCAGTGAAGTGTGGGAGCAACGAAAGCCACATGAAAAACTAAATAAAATTGATTCTCTCTCTCTCTCTCTCTCTCTCTCTCACTGTCCCTCTCTCTTTAAAAAAAAAAAAAAGATGGACAAAAAATTAAGAGGGAATATTGCCACTGAGGCTGAGTTTTGAGAGAGACTTAATGTTAAAGAAGGTGACATCCATGTCAGATCACAGAAAGCTATAAAACTTTCATTAGGTCAATAGTGAGTCTAGCTTTTTTTCCCCCTGAATGGTGGCAGTGGCAGGAGAAGCCCAGCAGCGCTGATCGAGAGATCTCTCCTTGAATGCAGGACACACACAGTGGTTAAAGTGCCTTTCTGTGAGGTGATAATTTTACATTGTAACAGCTTCAAAAGTCATTGTCTGTTGAATGCATTGGTTGTACTTATTGACTTCTATACCCTCTCCCTGGAGGCACTGGAAAATGTAAAAGTTCACAACACTTCACTGATGGGAGTATAAGCCAATGATCTGTGCTACCCTAATTGAACCCCAACCCAAATAATCAGAGTTAAGAAGCTCAAATCCCAGAGAGATTTATTCACTATTGGACCTAAAGCCACACACCCTGTAACTGAAAATGTGGGGATTCGATTTGGAGCATAAGATTATTTATTTGGGCTCTTTCCTGATTTTTGATAAAGGCACTCAGTGCTATAAATATGCCTCTTAAGAAAGCTTTCATACTATCCCAGAGATTTCAATACATTGTTTCATCATTTTTATTTGTTTCCAAGAATTTCTTGATTTCTGTTCTCAATTCTTTTTTATCCAATCTTTGTTTAAGAGGGTATTATTCAATTTCCAAGTATTTGAGTAGCTTTTGTTGTTTTTCTTTTTAATTGCTATGATCATATCATTGTGGTCTGCCAGGATACATGGGGTTATATCAGCTTTTTGTGTTTGTTAAGATTTGCTCTGTGGACTAGGATGTGGTCTATTTTGGAGAAGGATCTGTGGGCTGCTGAGAAGAAGGTAAACTCAGCCTATTTGGGATGGAATATTCTGTAAATGTCTGTTAAGTCCAGTTGATTAATAGAATTGTTTAGGTTAGAGATATCTTTGTTGATATTTTGCTTTGATAATCTGTCTATTATCAATAATGTTGTATTGAAGTCCACTAGTACTATTGTGTTGAGATTGATGAGGGATTTAATGTCCTTGAGTATTTTTCCATATATTTGGATAGGTTGTAATTGGGGGCATAAATGTTAACTATTGTTATGTCTTCTTGATGTATTGTACCTTTTGCCATGATAAAGGACTTTCTTTAAAAAAAATAAATAAAAATTTTTAAAAAAAGGACTTTCTTTGTACTTTCTGATCAAAATTAACTTTATTGGATATTAGCATTGCAATGCCTGCTTGCTTTTTCGGGCCACAAGTCTGGTAGATGTTTTTGCCAACATTTCAACTTCAGTCTGTGTCTATTTTTGATTGTGAGGTGTGTCTCCTGGATTTTGTTTTTTGATCCAGTGAGCCAATCTGTGTTTTTTAATTGGGGCATTGAGTCCATTCATGTTCAAAGTTAAAATAGTTATGGGAATCTGGGTCCCTGACGATGTGACTGTTGCTGTGTTTTGTGCCATCGTGGATATCTTTTGATTTGTATTGAGGTTATTGATTTTCTTTGGTCTGTGTGTTTTGGAAGTCAATTGTGTGTTCCTCTGAATGAAGTATGTCTTTGAGAATTTTCTGTAGTGCAGGCTTTGTATCTTGCTAGCTTGAAGTATTTAATTTTACCTGTCCCATTTAAAATTGAGTTTTGCAGGGTGCATTATCTTTGACTGAAGTTGTTTTCTTTCAATGATTGAAAAAATATCATACCATGCCCTCCTGTCTTTTATTGTCTGATCTGAGAAATCCATAATAATCCGAATTGGTCTGCCTCTGAATGTGATTTGGTGTTTTTCCCTAGCTGTTTTTAGGATTCTTTCCTTCATTTCTCTGCTATTCATTTTAAAGATGATGTGTCTTGGTGAGTTTCTCATTTGATTAGGTCTGTTTGGTGTCCTATAGGCATCTTGAATTTGATTTTCTGGGTCAATTGTGATAATGGGGAAATTTTTCCTTGGCAATTTCACTTAGTGGGTTCTTAATGCCCCTTGTTTGTTGTTCAATGTTTTCTTCAATTCCAATTACTCTCATATTATTTCTTCTCATCTCATCAAATATTACTTGGAAGTTCTGATCATATACAATAAGTTTCTTTTCTTGTCTTCCTCCTTGAACTCAATGTTGTTCAGCCTGTCTTCATTATCTGATGTTCGATCCTTGAGAGCTGAGGTTCTATTTTCCATTGACATTACTCTGGTATTAGTATCTTCCAATGAGCTTTTGATTTGATTGACAGTATTTTTCAAATCTGAGAATTCTGCTACATCTCTTTATAGATGTATCTCTTTATAGATGTGGTCTTTCATCTCTTGAAATTGCTCTCTTATCTCTTTATGTAAACGGTCTCTCATCTTCTGGAATTGCTCTCTAATCTCTTTGGTTAGTTCTTTCTATTCTTTGTTTGAGCTACTAATCATATTGTTGATACATTTTTCTAGGTTTTCATCTAGGACCCCTCCTAATTGTCAGACTTTAATGAATAAAAAATTGTGAATCTAACTACCACAGATTCAGCACAGGGTTAAGACAAGTGTTTAAATGCCTGATTTAAGGGAGGTGAGATTTACACTGGATGCTATATTAAATCAGATCAAACTTGGAATATTTTTTCCTAGCTCTGAGAACTTTTGAATGTGAAGGACTGATTGGAGGAGGTGGCCTTTAGATAGGAGAAGCAGAGATATCATGATTAATAATGGAAATGGAAAATAAATTAGAACATTCTGGGAAAAAAAACATATCAGCCATATTGTAGGGAAAGGAAAAAACAATACAATGGGGGAGTGGGCAGAAATGTAAAATGGTATACACTCTTTTAACCACAAGAGTGACAGTAACCAAGAACACATGGGAAGACAATGGAAATCAGACCCTGTGGAAGAATCTCAACACAATGTATTCTTCACTCCAGGTTGCTCTGGCAAAGCACTCCTTTGTCATGCTTAATGCAAATAGCATTAAGAGGAAATTATCAGGCAGTTATGATACTTGACTGGCATGTGTGAGTACGCAGGTTCAAATGCCAGCCCCATGTATACAATAAAGTGTCTGAGCAATGAAAGCCACATGAAAAACTAAATAAAGTTGATTCTGTCTTTCCAGGAAAAAAAAAAGAGGAAATTATCAAGCTATGAAGTAAATCTTAACAAGTGGAGAGACTTAAATGATCTAGGTATCTCCAACTAGGAGTGAATGCTTTCTTTGTAAAAGGATTAACTTGAACCTGGGTGTCCAACAGACACCCTTTCCTAGCAGGCTGCTTTTCCCACTGATTCTGATCCCACTGATTCTGAATCAGTGTTGAATAATAAATCATGTGGTTATATATTCACATTGTCTTGTGTAGTTTTCTCTCACATTGCTACCTAAATGGAACTATAGGGCCAGTATAAAGAGGGAATGCAGCATAAGGGCAAGTGAACCAGGAAACCTATTACATGGAGATCTCCCCTGTCCTGAAGATTGAGCCCATGCAGAGTGGAGGGTAAAACATAGTCTGACCCACTCGACCAACTTTATGAGAAACCTACAGGTAGAGAATTCTTAGAATATGGCAGCTAATACAGTGGCAAGTGTGGGGACAGGGAGCATTGAGAATAGAAGCTATCACAGAAGAATAAGCAATTGAGTGAACTAGAAATGGGTAATAAAAAAAAAGAACTGGAAGGCCAGGTCTGGTGGCACAAATCTGTTATTCCAGAAGTTGGGAGACTGAGGACTGAGCCAGGAGGATCACAAATTCAAAGCCAGCTCAGTGGTTGAGCACTGCCGCTAGGTTCAATCCCTGGCACAAAAAACAAAACAAAACAAAAACCAAACTTTAAAATTATAGCTATATAGCTATGATTAAATAATATGCCTTGTAAATACAGATCAAACTCACAGAACAAACTAGGGACAAAATACACTGAGGAGGCACTTTATCTGCTTCAATATAAATAACAACTTTCTAATTATCTAATCCTTCCCAAAATGGAACAGAATGCATCTCAAAATCAACAAACTCTTCAGCACAGAAAACACTGTACCAGAGGCTGGGTAAACATTACCTTTAATGGGGAGACTTCATTTCCTTGGGCTCATATCTCCATCTGGAAATACTATAAGTAACTCTCTGGGCCCCTCTATATATTCATCCCTCACTCCCCCCAGCAGAGGATAAGGGGCATACCTGAATACAGGGTTTGGGAGAAAAAATTAAATCTGCAACTCAACTCTTGCTCCATCTGCCCTAACCTGAAAGCAAGTTGCATGCATCTAGATTTGCTCTCTGCAGCATAGAGAAAACGCAGTTGCCCAGCTGTGCAGTGACTAAGGAGTGAGTATATATGATTCAGGAACAAAAGAATGAAGATTTAGTCATTGATCTTAAGCCATAGTCTTCTATCAACATATAATATAATATTTCAATCTCCAACTATCTTCTTGTTAGTTGGTCCCAAATTCAGATGAGGAAGGGAGTATCATTATACTGCTTTCTAAAACTTCAAGAATATCTGTGAGGAATATTGTTCTGGGAAAGAAACTGGACACTCTAAAGTTGCTCTATATGGAGGATTTTGTGACTTTATGACTTTTTTGATACTTTCAGGACTAACTTAATGCCTCATTGACATTTCAAATTCAATGATTCCAAAATTAAATTTCTCTTCCTTCCAAATCATCTCACTCTCCCAACATTGCTACACATTAAAACTACCACTGATCTCACAGACTGGAGAGATGGTTCAGCAGTAGAGTGCATGTGCAAGGACCACGTACACAACTAAGTGGAGGAAAAACACAAACCAGATGAGAGAATGGAATTACTTCTCTCTCTCTCTCTCTCTCTCTTAAAAAAGAAACTATTGCTGGTCTCACATTCAATAAGATTTAGAAGATTAAGTTGCTAAGTGGTAGAAAACTTAGAAAGGTCTCTACCATGATTCCAAATCTATACCAACATCATAGAATGGTGATTGAAAGCCTGGTGTGACTTCCCTGAGCTAGTGAAAGTACAGAAAAAAAGAAAAGGCCAAGGTCAATACCTGGAGGTACAGTCAGAGAACTCAGGATAGTGGGGAGCAAGAAATCTTTCATGAGCATAGAAAAGAACCAGGAAATGTCATGTAATTGAGGCTAAAGAAAAAGTTTTTCAAGAAAGAAGCAGAATCAAAGATAATCACAATCAATGAGCTAGGGGTTGAAATATTCAAAGCAGGTAAGGCTCTGTCCCCATCTTCAAGGAACAGAGAGTTAAAAAAAATAACAGAAAAAACTAACCATTATAAGAGACACTAAGAAGTACTTCAGGGACTCCAGAAACACACAGGTAGGATGACTAACAAAGACTGAACAAGAGAACAAAAGATCAAAGTTAGTTCTTCTGGAAGAGATGATATCCAAGTTGAGTCTAAGCAAGGGTGAGCCATGCAAGGAAGAACAGAGGGTCCTACACAGAGTGGGCATGATGGGCAAAGTCAAATAGCCAGAAAGGGTGTCTTGCACCTAGGTAATAGATTACAGACAAAGGCTCTCGTGGGGAAATAAGAACAAACTGAGAGGTAATAAGGAGTTTAAAATGAAAAGCCTCATGCAGCATATTAAATCCAATGGTGAGTCCAGGAGAGATTTTAACCAGGAAAGAAATGTGAACATACATGAAATTAGAAGGATAACTCTCGTGGGCAAATGAGAAAATGAACTGGGAGGTCAACGTCAAGAATAGATGCTGAACAAACAAATATATCACTGATAGATAAGTACCAGAGAGAATGGAGAGAAAAAAAGAATGGGAGATTAAGAGTTAAAAATAAAAAAGAAAATGCAGCATGAGATAAAAGAGAGAAGTCAAAGATAATTTCCAAATTCTAGCTGAATCAACTGAGTGGAAGATGGTGCCATTCATTTAGAAACAGGGTATAAGAGAAAAAGAGGTTCGGCCAGGATATGGGAAAAAGAGAACGTTGAAGGAAGGAAATGATGAGTTCTATTTTGGAAATGATGAAATGGCTTGTGCCTTTGGAACACCCAGGTAGAGACTGTTTAAAATAGTTTTTGAGTGACTTAGTGAGCAGGTGGGAGGTAGTGTCAAGAATTTTGACAACACATACAGGGAAAAAACAGAATACTAACTCAAAAGAGAAGCAGGACTGAGAAATATTTTTTTAGGAAAGAAATGAGTTGAATACATTTATAGACATGAAGGAGTAAATTAATAGAAAGAAATTGACTTTGATAGACCCAGGGAAGGCACAGGAAGGCCAAGGTTGGCAATTCTCTCCTATTTAATGTTAACTTACAGTGCAATAAAAAGAGGTTGCCTTCTGAGTATAAAACATAAACTCTTGAGATACATTACTTCACAAGTCACGTCAAACAAATGGTACGTTGTTAAAATGAATTAGGATCCACCAACCAATTAAATGGAACATTGTATAGTATGCAAAGAAAGTCACTTGGCAAGACAGAAAGTATGAGTCAGGAATCAGTGGGGGATGTTGTGAGTCATTTATTTAAGATCAATAAAGAAGCTGGCTCTGCTCCTGGCTTCATTCTTCCTAGTCTCCTGCCCTTCTAGTTGTCATTCTCAATGCTGCCCTGTCAAACTGCCTCACTAACCCTTTCACTCCATGTACCTCAGGTCCTGGGATTCTGTAATGCTTTATTTCCCACACAAGTCATTTCCTTTTCATCCCCACTGATGCTACCCCAGGGTTCATTCTTAGAGAAAATCCCTTCTGCTTCTTGACTTCATTCAACTCTCTCAACCCACCCATGATAGGGGAAGGGGAAAGAGGAAGAAAATGGGTAAAGGAGAAAGAGAACAGCTTTTTTTAGTCTGAAATGGTGTTATTAACTTAGGATGTTTCCTCAATGCCCATGGGTTAAAGCCCATCTCCTAAGTGGATATTCAAGGCACCAAATCAAAGATGTAATCCTCTAACCTAAAGAGCATATAATGTGGGAGACAGAAAAAATAACCACTTACAATAGTAAGAAGTGCTATGAAGGAAAACAACAAGGCCTTACAGCAGGAGCTGGTGGTCAAGAGAAGCCTCTCTGATGGGTGACATGTAAGCCGCTACATGGAGAAAGAACACCAGTCACCCCAGTGGGGTGAAGGAGTATTCCAGAAGGATGGGAGCATACATGAAACCTTCTCTAGGTTTTCCTGAAATTGCTCCTGACATTGCACTCATTTCTATTCAAGATTTATAGACATGTAAAGATGGAAGTCATCCTAGCCCATCATCATTTTATAAGTACATTTTGCTAGGAATTTTCAGTCTTTATACTGAGATTGAGTAAAATTAGATGCCTAGAAAAAACTGGCTGACAGAGGCAGCAAAGCTGAGTTTAAAATCCAGTCTTCCTAAATTCCCACCCAGTGGTTTCTCTACCATTCAGCCTTCTAAATTCAACAGTTAATAACAGTAACCTCTACTGAGAAATCACTATATACCAGGCTTTGTCCTAAGAACTTTATAAGTATTAACTCATTTAATCTTCACAAGAGTGAATGTAGGAGATATCATCATCATCACCACCACCATCACCATCACCATCTTCACCTCATCCTTCTTTTACAAATGAAACAACTTAGATAGAAAAAGATTATGGAACATGCTCAGGGACACGTAGACGCAGCAACTCAGACTCCAGAGCATATCCTTTCATTTTCCCTCTGGCTGTCTCTTTCTGTGTTGTAGTTTTTCATCTTACATATGCTATGTCACTTTTGCAGAGATGCCTCCTGATAAAATTAATGTTTCTACAATTTAAAAACCATGAAAACTTTAGATTAAAATCATTTGCAAACTCTTTAACTTAGATAGAATTACTGATTAAGACTGGAGTGATAAAAGCAAGTTCTAGGTGTAGAGTAACTTCTCCCAGAAATAAACTGCTCCTAAAGTGATTTTTAGATGTTTTGCTTCATCTGCTTTTGCACACATATAACAAATCAAGCCAACACACACATAGTTCCTTGATAGAGCAATGTGGTTTTGGAAATTTCCCTTATCTGAAGTTCATGTAGTACATAGCAACAAAACCTGGAATCACTCTGCTTTGGTGAAGTAAGGTCAGATTGACCCCTGAGGTTATCAAAACATGAATATAAGAAGTTATTGAGAATATTTTTTGTTTTACAATTCCAAGTAATTTAATCAAACAAGCCTGAACCATCTGGTTCTTCTACAGAATGGTAATAGTTTTAATAGCTCTCAAGGTTTTTCCCCCAAAGTGAGAAGATGAGTCAACAGCACTGTAAAACCTGAAGATGACCTTATAACTGTTTGCAAGTTCATGTGCTTTACATCTTTTACAACCAAATAAAAAGTCATAGTTGTTTGGAGTGAAAGACAACTATACGGCAGCGCTTGGTTATTAAACTAATCAAAAACTTTCACACTTCAAGACAACTGCATTACTTAACTACATTATTTAGACTTTCAAATTAATCAACATAAGGCTTTTCTGTGTTGTGTGCCAAACTACACAAAAGGAAGAAAAAACAACTTGTATTTTCATGGAAAATCTTTGCCAACCCTCCCACTAGCTCTGAGTTTGGCCGGAAGTTTAACCGATATTACATGAGCCCTATCATCTGCTAATGAAGCAGCATTCCCTACTGGCTAAATGATACTAAAGAAAATGATTGCAAAACAGAACCTGACTTGTTTTCACGAGCTGATGTAACTGTACCTACGGAGCAAGCCTATAATTCGTATGTGTTTTCCAAGTAAGTTCAAATTCCTTCAAAACATTAGGCGATCTATATGTACAAATCTGAATTTATTTAAAAAACTAACACTTAAAAATTATAAAGTTCTTACCAAATTCACATCATATGTTTATGTTTTTATGCTTTTTTTCTCAAGTCCCTGATAATTAGTTGGCCAGAGAAGTTATCAAATTAAATGCTGTGGGTTTGTTGTTGTTGTTGTTGTTTTCATTTGCTTTGGTTTGATTTGGGGCACTGGGGATGGAGCCCAGAGTACTTTAGAATTAAGCTACATTCCCAGTTCATTGTATTTTTTATTTTGAGATAGAGTCTAAGTTGCTGAGGTTGGCCTCAAACTTTGAATCCTCCTGCCTCAGCATCCCCAGTCACTAGGATTACAGATATGTGCCCCTGTGCCCAGCTAAATGTTACTCTAAAATATAATTTAAAAATTTAACTTCACAATTCTATACATTAATAAGTATAACAAATCCATTGTTGAAGATATTAGTGTTAGAGCAATTAATTTCCAGTTTTCCAGTTTTATACTATTTATTGTTTAACATCTGTGCATTTTTAATGGCCATTCAGCAAATAATTTCCTTGATTAGAAAAAAATTGAGGTTGAGGATATCTCTGAAAACAAAACACTAGTGTCATATCAAGACTTAGTTATTTTAAAAAGAAAATGGTTATCCTTGTGTCTCTTAAGGGTAGTACAACTAAACAGATATGATTCTTAATTATCACTTTGTCTCTCACTGGCAAAGTATTCATGTGTATTTCATTTCTTTAGAATTCTCCAAGAAGGGGAAAAAATAGAGGTTATAATTTTAGTTAGGAGACAGGAAAACTAGGTCTAGTCTCAGTTTTTCCAGTTGTCTGGAATTTGGGATGTCATATGATTTCTCAGATACTCAACTGATACTATTACAAAAAGTAAACGTTAAGCACAAAATCTCTTAAGTTCCTTTCTAATTTGATCATGCTATCACTTACACATTTTGACATACTTCTATAAATCTGAGCCCACAAAAACTCTATTTTATCTTCTACAGGAGTAGGGTTAGGATAATCAGGGTAGAACAAGGCATGTCAAGTGCTTTCTTGAAAAGATAAACAAAATCAACAAACCTTTAGTTAAACTAACCAAGAAAAAAAGAAAGCCCAAATAAATAAAATTAGAGATGAAAAAGGAGATAATACAACTGATATCACAGATATGCAAAGAATCTTTAAAGATTATTATGAAAAACTATATAACAACAAATTGGAAAATGTAGTAAAAATAAGACAAATTTCTGAATACATATGACCCATCGAAATTGAATCATGAGAACATACAAAACCTTAATATACCAATAAAATTAGTGAAATTGAAGAAGTAAGAAAAAGTTTCCCAACAAAGAAAAGTTAAGGACCAGATGGCTTCACTGCTGAATTTTATCACTGTGTGTGTGTGTGCGCGCGCACGTGTATGTGTAACTAGAGATTGAACTAAGGACCTCACTGAACGTGCTATACAAGTGCTCTACCAATGAGTTCTAACCCCAGCCATTTTAAAGCTTTGAAAGAAGAAATTCTTTTCAAACCACTCCACAAAACTGAAAGGGAGGGAACTATTCCAAATTCATTCTGTGTCCACATTCCATGAGTCCAGCATTACTCTGTTACCAAAACCTGACAAGGACACAAGAACAAAAAACTACAGACAAATACACCTGAAAAACATAGATGCAAAAATCCTCAACAATATACAAGCAAATGAAATTCATCTTATATCAGAAAGATCATTCACCATGATAAAGTTGATTTCATTCCAGGGATGCAAAGATGGTTCAACATATACAAATCAATAAACATAATACATCATATCAACAGAATGAAGGGAAAAGTCATGCAATTTTCACAACAGATGCAAAAAAGGCTCTAGATAAAATTCAGCATCCCTTCATGATAAAAGTTATGAACAAATTATGTATAGAAGGTCATATCTCAACATAATAAAGGCTACATATGACAAACCTTTAGCCAACATCATACTGAATGGGTAACACTGAAAGCATTTCCTCTAAGAACAAGACCAGAGTGTGCACTCTCACTACTCTTATTCAATATAGTACTAAAAATTTTAGCCAGAGCAAACACAGACAAAGAAATAAAAAGCATGAAAATAGGAAAGTAGTAAGTCAAACTATCTTTGTTTGCAGATAATATGATTGCAGATGATATGATTCTATCTAGAGAAAAACCTAAAGATTCCACCAAAAGACTGATAAACCAATTGAGTAAAGTAGCAAGATATAAAAATCAACATACAGGGCTGGAGCCGTGGCTCAGCAGTTATGGGACTTGCCTGGCATATGCAAGGATGGGACGCAAGTTCAAATCCCAGCACCACGTATACAATGAAGTTTCAGAGCAACAAAAGCCACATGAAAAACTAAATAAAAATTGATTATCTCATTCTCTCTCTCTCTCTTTCATTGTCCTCTCTTTAAAAAATATCAACATACAAAAACCAGTATGTCTATATACCAATGACAAATTTGCTAAGAAAGAAATCATGAAAGCAATTCCATTCACAATAGCTAAAAAAAATACATAGTAATAAATGTAACCAGGAAAGTGAAAGACCTCTACAACAAAAATTACAAAACACTGATGAAATAAATTGAAGAAGACACAAAAAGATGGAAAGGCCTCCCATGGATTAGAAGAGTCAATATTGTTAAAATGTCCATACTACCCAGTGCAATCTGTAAGAATCCACTCCTCATTATAATTGTAATAAATGGGGCTGGGGAGGTGGCTCAGCGATCACAGCACTTGCCTGGCATGCGGGAGTACACGAGTTCGAATCCCAGCACCCATGTATACAACTAAGTGTCAGAGCAATGAAAGCCATGTGAAAAACTCAATAAAAATTAATTCTCTCTGTCTCTGTCTCTCTGTCTGTCTGTCTGTCTCTCTCTCTCTCTCTCACTGTCCTTCTCTTGTTGAGGAAAAAAATTCTTTAAAAAAATTGTTACAAATGAAATCAAACACGTGGTCGGGTATGGGTGAACAAGGTAGAAAATTTACTTGGCCAAAGGGTGAAAGAAAAAATGCACAGCAGAGCAAGGAAATCAGGGTTTTTTAATTCCAACATTACACAATACTGCCCTTTGCTCTGATTGGAGGAGCTCATGTGCATAATCTACATGGTTGGCTGAAATAAGAAGCAGGTGCAAAAAGGAAGTAGGCGGCAACTGGGAGAGAGTGGTGGTGGGGTCACTGGAAAGCTGTAAACACATGTGGTGAGGGTCACCAGGAAGTGGTACAATGAGTCAGCAAAGGTCCACTGGATGAGGATGGGTGGGTATCAGAAGAGGACCCTGGAGAAGGTGGGTGTACACAGGGAATGGAGTTACTGTCTTCAAGGGTGGGGGGGATCTAAAATGGAGATAGTATATTATATATCACAATCTTTCAATTTTGACAGAAAAGACATAAATCTTACAAAATACACAAATCACATTTTTCACAGAGCTAGAAAAAAATCCTAAAACTCATATGGAAGAACAAAAGACTCAAAATATTAAAAAAAAATCTTGCACAAAAAGAACAAATCTATAGGTACTTGATTTTAAAACATGCTACAGACCACAGTAACCAAAACAGCACAGTATTGCTATAAAAATAAACACACAGACCAGTGGAACAGAATAAAGATCACAAAAACAAATTCATGCATCTATAGACATCTGATTCTTGACAAAGGTGTGTACTATCTCTCACCCTGTACAAAAATCAACTCAAGGTGAACCAAAGACCTAAGTGCAAGACCAGATATTAAACTCAAACACAACTATAAAAAGCACAGGGCAGAAATTTCAAGACACTGGTACAGGCAATGATTTTCTGGATAGGATACCAGAAAAAATAAGCATAAGAAAGCATAAGAAATAAAAGCAAAAATTGACAAAATGGGATTATATCACATTAAAAAGTTTCTGCACCATTTATCAGTTGGGCTGTTGGTGTTTTTGTAGCTGACATTTTTGAGTATTTTATAGATTCTGGATATGAGACCCTTGTCTGAGGAATCAAAGTCCGTGATACTCTCCATTTCTGTAGGAAACCTCTTGACTCTTTTGATTGTTTCCTTGGCAGTACAAAAGCTTTTTAGCTTTATGACATCCCATTCACTGATTTTTGACTTTACTTCCTTCACTTTCAGAGACCTGTTGAGAAAGTCTTTGCCTACTCCTAAATGTTGAAGTGTTGGACCAATTTTTTCTTCTATCAGTTGCAA
>PVKS010035717.1:0-19874 GCA_004027875.1 Aplodontia rufa | reverse complement strand
CACCTGGGCCTTGCAAGTAACACAACAGAGCTTTTCATCAGCCCAGGGTCCTTATGGATCCTGGAGATGCCAGGCTCTCGCTGGTTGCAACTTCACAGGACCCAAAGATAGGACACTACTTCTCCATTGCCAGTGGACGAAACCACACGGAACGGGCGAGTCTGATGGATGGGTCCTGTGGGCAGTGTGTTCTAGACCCTCCCAGGAGGGCATGCTTAAAGGTTTGCAAACTTAAAGTTCATGGACAAATGAAATGACTGGGGCAATCACGTCCCAATTAAAGTCCACACTGAAGGTAACTTGAGCAAAACAATTGGCATTTACCCACTGTGATGAGTGAATTCCTCAACTTCACTGTGAGGAAAATGATAAGGCAGGGTGGGAAAGACCTCAAGACTCAGTGACTCCAGGAACTCCCAGGTGGCTCAGCAGTTCCTGTGCTTGCCTGGCACGTGTGAGGATGCAAGTTCAAACCCCAGTACCATGTACACAACAAACTGTAGGAGCAATGAGAGCCACGTGAAAAACTAAATAAAACTTGATTCTCTTTTATGTCTCTCTCACTATACCTCTCTCTTAAAAAACAAAAACAAAGAGTTGTCGATGTGGTTGCAAACTATTCTACAACCACTCACACTTTCAAATTGAGAATGAAACAAGTTCCCTTGAGTGCGGTCCCCCAGGCACTGCCATCAGTGTAACTCTAGCCTGTGGTTTAGAGCTTTCTTTTACCAAATGAAATTTGAATTTCTTAATTAAGGGAAAACATAAACCTAGCAGCTGTTATTGGACAGGACTCCCCCTGTCCAACTCGAAACACCTCCAGGAAAGGCAGAGTCTGCTACGACGCATCCGTGAGTAAGAGAAGGTGCAGAAGTGGCCGCTCCAGGGACTGCAGAGGCCGAGGCAGGGCCCTGTAGGCACCAACTCCAGTTCTGGGCCCCAGGCTCAGTGAGGCTCAGCTTCCTCTCCCATGGTGGAGGCAGGAAGGGAGGGAGCAGATTTCTCTAGCTCTGGATGAGTCACCATTAAGCTGGAGGAACCAGAACTTCAGATGCACAGGAAACACTCCCTGCACCGTCCTAAGGTATGACAGGGTCTCTGACGTGGCCACACATAATCACGAAAACATCATGATGACAGCTTGTGGCTTAGGAATCATGGAAGCATTTCACCTACAGGAAGAGGAACTCTTGGTCACCACACACACTGTGGTGCGAGATGCAAACTCATACACAGCTCATCCTGACTGGGAGTGATTACCACGGAACAATTAAGGGGAACTGAGAGTTAATGAAGGTGTTAAAAATCCAGCCCAGGTCAGCACTGGATCACGTACTTGGATTCTTAAACATGCTCCAAGGATCAGTCGCATCTCCATGCAGCGAGAAGCCTACCCTCAGGACCTGGCGTCCCCTATCCCTCTGGTGTGCCCTTGGCTGGTGACATGTGTCAGCATGGCACTCAGCACAAAGCAGCAGGGCCGACCTCCTGCGGTTGGAAGTGACCCTCGGACGTGCGTTCTACAAATACATCTCCTCCAGTCCAGGCAAGAGCCATTACCCCAGGGTGCAGGGTGAAGCACACTCAGTCATACACAGTGACAGTGGGCTGCCCGTTGTGGATCTCAAAAGGGGGCATCACCACTTGGCCCCTGCAGGTAGGAGTACATGTGGCACACGCACAGGTGAACAGGGACTCCGGCGGGCCCTGGTGTGCACCACAGTGGCCTCCCAGGGCCTTGCTCTGGGCCTCATGTTCTGTGTACCAACCCTGCTGCAGCTTCCAACTGACCTCAGAGCCCGGTCTCGGCCACGGCCACCAGGTGGCGGCAGTCCTGCAGTCCACTAGCCCCACAGCCTCCTCCCAGGAGCCCGGTGTTGCCTTCCATCTCCTCTGACTGCTTTAACTGTCAAGGTTTTATTATTTTACAGCTTCACTCTTGAAAATTATCTAATGTAGAGATAATTGTGCTTAACGGTCCTTTTTATCAACTCTCCTTGTTTAATATGCAGAGATGAAAACATTTCTGATGTGATTGGCTTCCGTCTGCCCTGTCCTGTGTGGCTGTGGGAGCCCAGGAGAGGTGAGTGGTGGTCCACGTCTTGGGTCTTCTCTTTCCTCATCTTCCACTGACCTCTCCAGGATGCTACAAGGGAAGGAAAGAGCACCTCGCAGGAGCCACCCCAGTGACACAGAAGCCCTCCTGCTGGGGTCCCCAGCAGAGGCTGGCACCTCCCTCTGGCACCGCTCTCTGGATTTCCTCTGGTTTGCACATTTCCCTGCCCTCGTCATTAGTGGTGCCTTGCTGTTAAACCATGAGTCTCTACAGCAGACAGCAAGGATACCAGCTGCTGGACCTGAACCTCCTGCTACGCAGCTTCCCTAGTGGCTCACTCATGTGCAGCGTGGAGACATTGGGGATCACTCCCTCACGGGGGCTTAATGGCAGGTGCCCCCACAACAGAGCCCTGGACACCACAGTATGCTGTGCAAGGGGCATTGCCAACCCAGAGCATGTGCCCAAGGGCTAGGGAAAGTCCCCACCCTTCTTGTTGGCGGCTGGAGCAAAGCACAGCCTCTGTACCATGCATCAACTTCACAGCAGTGCACACACAGGGCCTCGTGTTCATCCAGAACACGGACGGAACTGTGTGGTCCGGGTGAAATGCAGGGTGCTCGAATGCTGACTGTGGTACAATCTTGGGGCAGGGACAAAATTTGCCAGTGCATTAGAGCTCAGTCTTGTTCCCCTTCCCAGCCCAATCCACAAGGATTCCGGATTTGCCACCCAACCTATTGGGCCCAGGGTCCCAGGGTTCTATCTTGGCTGGACCTCTGCCTGGGCCACACCATGCCACAGCCTCTGGGATTCTGTTCAACAACCGCAGGCAACTTTTCTCATTCTCCCCATGGCTGAAATTCCACAGAATGAAAGCTCTTCAGGGGAAACTTTATCCATACTCAGTTGAGGTTTTCTAAACTGAATCATCAAGCTGAAATCATCAGGAATATACATACAAAGGAATCTAAGCATCACATCACAGTTCCAGCCTCTCCCTCCTTCCCTCCCTCCCCTCTCACCACGTCTACACCGTCCACCTCCCACATGCACCCTCCTCTCTCTGCACCGAGAGCCCAGGCCTGGTTTGTAGCATCCCAGGGCCAAACTCCTGCCTGTCCTGCCTGTTCCTTCCACGCCTGTGCCCAGGTTGCCTTCCTTTATAAAGATGAGCTCTCTGAAATCCCCTTTGCTAAGACGCGCACAATCTGCTTACCCGTGTGTGATGGTGTTAGGTGCTGTTCCTGAAAATCACTCCACACATACTTGCTGGATGCAAGAGCAGTGAGACACTCAAATAAACACCACTCATGTCTGAATACATGTTACGTGAACACCAAGCTAACGAGAAGGACATTAGGAAATAACTAGAAATGTCACTGAACCTTAGGTTTGGGAGCAGGTGATTGTGAGTATTGTAATAAACGCATTCACTTCTAGAACTTCGCCAAGTTGCAGATTATAGAAGAGAAAACTAGAAGGCAAGAGTAAGGCTCAGGGATCTCGGAGCCATCACCACTGCATGCCAGCCTGATAGGCTCAAGCAGAGAACTTGACTCCAGGGAGGGCGCTGACGGCTTGGTCGAGAGGCAGTGCTCCACAGGGAACTTCCTCTAGAGTCATGGAAGGACCCAGTGGCTCATGCACATCACAGTGGCCTTTCAGTGCCATGACTTGCTCCATCCCCTGACCTGGGGCCTGGGGGAGGCACAGCCTGACACTGGAGCACATGGCTAAGGAGGCTGGATGGTACAGTGAGGGGTAGAGGGGCCGGCAGAGCATGCTCTTCCTGTGCCCAGCACACTGGTTCCATCTGCCTCCCTGAGCCCTGCAGCGAGGGGCAGGTCGCTGCTTGTCCTTCTGGCCGGATCCCTGGCCAGGGATTGCTTTGAGACTTAGCGATGGCATGCCAACACTGCATGAAACAGAAGCTTCCGGCCACAGAAGACCCTGTATTGGTTCTGACCCAAAGCAACCCACAGTGCCCCCTGGAAGACTGCACCTATTGTTGGAGCCACCCTAGGAAGTGGCCTCCCCTAGAGCTTGGCCCTTCCCAACTGGTCATGGTCAGTAGGGCCCAGACCCAGACACAGGTGAGCTCCCTGAGTGGACAGTGCCCACCATGACTGCCCCCTCCCCTGTGCTGTGGCCTGGCCAGCAATGCGTGAGCTGTGGAGGCGGCAGGTGACCGTCTGAGTGGGGCGACTGAGGGAAGGGTCCTGACCTTCTCAGAGCCCGGGAAAGGCAAAGAGCAAGTGCTGCTGCTCTCTCGGGAGCCAGCCCTCTTGTTGCTGGACAGACGGTCTGCAAGGCCAGGGCTGTGCCTGCTGCTGAGAGTGCCCCAGGGCTCATGCGTGGAGATGGCTCAGAGCAGGGCCCCCAGGTAAGCTGCTCTTTGACCACTGCAGTTTTCTTCCTTTGAGTTCCAGAGGGACAGACTCGCACTGCTGTCTTCCTGACGTACAATCAAGCTTGTTTCCATGTATGTTAGGCCAGCCACACCTCTTCAAAATGAAAAGCTCCGGCACTTCTCCACCCTGCACATTTCCTGGGATTATATATTTCTGGAGGGCTGAACTGTGCAACAGAAACCAAACTGGAGCTGGGCACAGTGGCCGTGCCTGTAATCCCAGTGACTCAGGAGGCTGAGGCAGGAGGATTACATGTTCAAAGCCAGCCTCAGCAACTCAGTGAGGCACTAAGCAACTTAGTTAGATCCTGTATCAAAATAAAATATATAAAAGGGCTGGGGACATGTCTTAGGGATAAAGCATCTCTGAGATTCAATATCCAAAACTGAGATCCCACCAAACACACACACACACACACACACATGTAAAAGAAAGAGAAAAGCAGATTGGTAATTGCCTTTAACTTGTGCTGCACTCTGGGACTGGACTTTACTGTGCATGAAGTGCACACATACACACACCCCATGGGAAGGCCCCTCGTGACAAGACCAGGCAGGTCCCCAGGACAAGCTCACCATTCACACACCAAGAAAGCTGCACTTGAACCCTCTGCCCAGGGCAGCACCCCAGGGTGTGGAGAGGCGGGGTGGGCTTTGCAGCTCTGTGAAGTCCCACCTGCAGGCACAGCCGGCCCCCAGCTTGGTATACTCCTCCCCGGGCAGAGCCCAGACTCCAGACACTGTGCAGTGGGGCACCCTGCTGGCTTCCATGGCCATTGCTGGCTTTCCTGTTCCTGGGTTAGGAGGGTGGGGGCCCAGCAAGGAAGGCGACTGTGCTTGTCTGGGGTTTTCCTCACAACATGCTTCCAGGAGACTGAGCTGCACCCTTCTCACATGGTGTCCACTGGACAAATAGCCCACCAGTCCAGAGCAAGGTGGGCACCCATCGGGACATGTCCCCAGGTATGCCTGTGACCAGTCTGTCACACAGCTTCACTTTCCAATTCTGAGTCAGAAAACAGGCTAAAATTCTGTGTATCAGCTACCAGTTGCAGGATACTAAGTACATCCCTACTGCAATCTGCTTCTCCAGCACAAGCGTGTTGAGGACATGGCCTACCATGCTCCCTCGGTGACGATAGAGTAACAATTGGCATTGTTCTTACTGAAAAGCACCATGAAAATGGTAGCTGTTTAAATAAAGAGGAGGGTCCTTTCCTGATGGTAGGAAGACAGGGTGCAACTGAGACAGCCCAATCTGTGGACTCATCCTTGTGCACCATCCGTGCGTTGCATCCGACCTTCCACTTCCCAGGAAGGAGTCCACGTGCCTGGCTTCCTGGGGTGCTGCAACAGGGCAGGCGTGATTCGCGGCAGCCCTGGTTATAGTTGGAGCAGATGAGGGGATCCTGGTGAAGACACAGTCTCACATTGCTCAGCAACATGCATCCGTTTGCTCGTTAGTTACTTTACAAAATTCCCAGCACAGCACTCATGATCACACCAATAGCTTGGAAATGCAGACAGGGATGAAAACAGTAGACCAGTTCTACACCAATCTGAAGGACAGGGTTGACATTGGTCACCACCACCACTCCACAGCGCAGGACTCGGCGCATGGTGCAGCACTGATGGCTGCGTCAGGCTCAGGACCAGAGATGCCTTCCTCAGCACCTTTAGTCCACCCCGCTCGTGAGGCCCCTGCTACCTTGCTGAGTTAATTGTTCAACACTGTTTGCTTGAATATTAAAAGAAAGGATGTGGTATTTGCAGAGGAAACTACTTCATACAAGAAAACAGAAGAAACCCTTCCAAGGAATGTTAAAATGCCCCAGTGAGGTGGTTGGAGTTAAGCAAACATGCCCACTTCCTCTGGGGTCAGCCATCCCACACTGACACAGCCATGGCCAAGGCAGACCCGAACCCACAGATGCAGACCAGGGAGCACAGGCAGCCCTCGCCCGTGGGAGGAAGGCCACTCGAGACGCTTGAGCCCCTTGGCACAGCTGAGCGTGACCCAGCCTGTCTCCAGTAGGTCACCTGGTAACTCGGTCCTAAAGACACCTGGAGGAGGGAGTGATCCAGCCTTCAGCAAGGGGACCAAGTCTGGCAGAGTGCCATGGAGGCTTCTGTGGGATGCCAGTGTTCAGCGAGGTAATGGCTCGGGGCCGGGAAGAGCAACACCAAGAGCGAGAACGGCAAGCTCAGCCACAGGGCCAGGTGCAGACGGCCAGCAGCTCGCAGTGACCGTAGCAAGGCCCTCGTGCACACAGTGGCTCTTCCCATTCAGGGTGCTTCACATGATGGGAATCCACAAGAGAAAAGAGTCACAGCAACAGGAAGAGACTCAGATGAGAATTTCATGTGGAGCAAAGAAAAGCCAGGCTCTCAGAGAAGCGTAAATATGTGGAAATGCTTCACTGAATCACTAAGTGACACGAGACATCAACAGGCACAGAAGTGATGTTCTTGACCACACACAAGAGATGTTTCCACTGCTCGAAGGCACCAAAGATGCTCAGACCTATCGTGAGCAGCCAAACAGCGGGTGGAGAAAAGAGGAGATTTGGAGCATGTGATAGAAAAGAAACTGACATTCTCCAAATGTAAAATGATTCTGAAATTGGACAAGAAAAACACAGCCCAAAAGATGAGGGGTGGAGAAAGGGGCAGAGTTCTCAGAAGTAAAGGTAAAAGCAGTCATAGTTTCATAAAAGGTGCCCAGGGCTACTAGGAGACAGAGAAATGCAAATTAAATAATATAATGATTTCACCAGAAAACCAGCACAGTTGAAAGCATCGATAGGGGCACAGCTGCGGTAGGAGACTGACTTGCTGTGACCTTGCTTCCAGGTCCAGGATGTTCCTGATTGAAATTCGGAAAGGTGTCCCCTGGACCCGCAGCCTGGAGCCCTCCTGCGGGAACAAGGGTCCAGGTGCAGGACCGTGTGCACACATGTCTGTGGCAGGTGTCTGGAGTGGCACAGCCCTGGGGTCAACCTTCATGTCCACCAACAGAGAAGAGGTAGGGTAAGGTTCAGACAGAAAGTCCTCCACTGCATAAGCCTGAGCAGATGACCCCACAGTGGCCCAGCACTGCCCACCACACATGGTGTAAAGAAGGAACTTTGCAGACAGCAACTTCACAGCAGAATCGCATTTGCACAAGAAAAAATGGCTTTGTAGTAACATAGAGACTTCAGTGGGGATGAAGGCAGCTGAGCCTTTGCACGGAGCGAGCGTTGCAGGAGCTCTCTGTGCTGTTTCTGCTTGGGTTGCTACATCCTGTCTCTGAAGCTTCTGAAGGAAATCCTGGCGTGAAAACCGAACTTAAATCTCTTTCATAAATATGCTTATATACCAATCAGGAACTTCAGCCCAGAAATGCTGAAAGGGAGCAGTCAGTGCTTACAGGGAAATGTATTATCACTTCTAAATGCTTCTTAAAGCTTCCAGAGGTGGCGTTTGTGCTGTAAAGGCAGAGAAGAGATGTACTGGCTCCTCCTCTTCCTGAGCACAAAAAGCCTTAAAAACCAGCAGAAAGCAAAACCACTAAAACTGGACAATGGGGGCTGGAGCAGTAGGCAGAAGTTGGAGCACTTGCCTGGCATGCATGAGGACCCAGGTTCAAAGCCCAGCACCACGTGCACAGCTAAGCACTGGAAAAACAAAAACCAGACAAATAAATAAATAAACTTGATTCTCTCTTTCTGTCTCTCCCTTCGCTCTTTTAAAAACAAACAAAAACCCCCAAAGCATACAACGATGGTCCCACATGCGCACGCAGTCTACAGGAGGCCCAGAAAAGACAAGCAGAGGTCTGTGCACCAGTGCCAGGTCTCAGCCTCCAGTGGAGGAGAAGCACCCCGAGCCCAGGGGCACAGAGGTGGGATAGCCATGAGGCAGTGGCCGCAGCACAATCGAGCTGGTGGCAGCCACAGTTCTGCATGCATGCTATTTTGTCTTTTAGAACTGATTTTATGAAAGATGGCTTTTTATTGGTGCCAGTGGACACAGAAGGTCACTTATGCACTGACTCTGTTTATAAATGCGGTGCCTGTCACTGGCCTTTGGACACCTGGACACAGAGGTGACACAGCATATTCATAACTAAAGGGAAGGTAGCAACCTGGCCAGCATATGAGACATGGGGAGAGGCGGAGGATGCACTCAGCATTGGCCCACAGGTGGCCGGTGGCTCCTGGGGTAACACAAGGGACTTGTGAAGCTTGGCCATGAGGGCAAACTGCAAGGTGTCACCAGCTGTTCATGAACAAAGGAGCTGCCACAAGTACCCAGGAATCCTGCAACAAGGTTGGCCCGTTGACACCAAACGCTTTGCAGAAAGAGTAGGGATTCTGATTCCGCAGTCAGAAACTCAGAAGGTGGCCAAGACCACAGGTTTCAGGAGCCTGTCTGCACAAGGGCGAGAAACCGAGTCCATGTGGTGACGTGAACTGAAGAACCGGGCCTGTCAGGGCACCTGCCGTCTGCATAGCTAGTGAATTTCCTGGGAACACAACCCCTCTCCTGAGCTTGGATTTCCCTTCTTTGTGCACACTGACTGTTGATTTCTGAAAAATCACACCAAGCAGGAGAAGCTCTCCCTGTGCTCAGTTGCATACTGTGCACGTTGTCACTCTCTGGGGACAGAAGACACACTCAGGACATGCGGGTATTGAATGTTCACAGTGGCTGTAGTTTACCCCGTTGTCCCTGTCCCCAAACATGCTTGTGACGGTTAGGAGATGGCAGCAGGGTAGAACAGGGGCTAGCTGCATGGGCACACGATCCTGTAGTCAAGCCCAGCTCCACGCAGCACTGGCAGGTTGGGGACATGTGGAATAAGGTGCCTTGCATGGCAGTGCATACAACGTGCAGAGGAAGACAACTTAGATCAACCACTGAGCCTTCCCTTCCCGGGATGCTCAAGTGTGCAGACCTCGGTCACTAATTTCTGGCCATTTCTCATCTGGGGGTTGAATCCCATGGACGCCAATCTCCTGCAGCTCCCGATGTGCACACAGGAGCCGTCACACACAAGAGCTTGGCTTGGTAAGTGGCAGGCAGAGTCCTTCGCTCACATCTAGAGATATGTTTAACTTTGAAAGAGAACCAGGGGATTAAGGTTTTCAGAGCCTGCAAGTCACAACACCCTCCCTGCTTCCTGGGTGGTCCCTTGATGCCATCCACACTCAGGCATTGGCAGTCACCATCTGCAGGGGGCTCATGTGCACCCCCTCCTTCCAGATAGCTGAGAACTCTGATGCTCATGACCCGCTCCTTCCGCTGGCTTTCCACATAAGCCAGATCGTTGATTGTGTTGCCACCCTTAGATTGCCACTGTCTCAAATGTCTTTGTACCAGCGGCCTCTCACCTGGACCTCCACCCACAGTCAACCCAGTGGCCTCTCACCTGGACCTCCAGCTGCATTCATCACCCTGCATAGCTGCTCAAACCACTGCCATCAACAAAGACCCAATCCCTCAGTCTGGCTCCCTGAAGTCCCCTTTCCTAGAAGGAGGCAGGTAAGCCCTGTTGGCGTGGGGTCATTGATGTCTTTCACTTTTCATGATCCCCCAACCTTGATTCTACTGGAAAAGAGATCATTGAACAAGTGGGAGGACCTTGCTTGCTCCAGGGAGCGCAGCCCCTTGCCTGTGCCCATAGTGATGCTTTCAGAAACTGCTCCCTAGCTGCAGGAGCCTCGTGGAGGGGAACGGGGAGCCTTACTCCACAGTGAGGAATTTCGGTCTCCCATTCGGCTCCAGCAAGTCAGGTCTGACTCTGGAAAACTGTTAAACGTCCTCCCAGCCAGGACTCGGGGTCTCCCAGACAGGCAAATGCATTTCCTAGCTCTAAGCAGCGGCTGCGGAGACCTGAGGGACTACTCCTGTCCCGCCCTCCAGGGGAACCGTGGCATCACTCAGGAGAGGCTTACCCTGCCATCTGAGCCCAATTTCTTTGTTGGTTTAAGATCAACACTGCTCTTTCTCTATTCACATTGGTTACAAAATCTTCAATTTCAGTAAATCTGCATAATTTTTACTGTTTAGATGTTCTTCATCTAAAAAAAAAAAAAAAACCAGTAGGACATTGCCACACCCCTCGAGGTGGCTAGCCTGAGACCTCTTCTTCAAGGCATCTGCAGGTTCCTCTGGGCTGCAGATTACATGCTCCTATCTTCCTGCTGCCTCTTGCTCACTTACTCCTGCCACCCATGAGCTGCACCTCTAGCCCCCCATGCAAAACATTCATCTTCTTCCCTGCCAAGGAGCTCAGATCCTAGGAGACAACTGCAGCACATTGCATGAGCCACTGGAGCTGGGGACGCTGAGGGGACATCTGGTCTACCAAGAGGCAAGGAACTCTTGAGGACTCCCTGGGGCTATGTACAAGGAGAACACACGGCCAGACCAGCTCCTGGCCGTGTGATCCGCTGAGCACCACTGGGTGACATGAAGACCTAGGGTCAGCAAGGAAAGTCCACCCTTGTTATCTAATTGCAGCCTGCTAAAGCCAGGAGGGACAGGGAAACTGAGGTACGAGGACAGGCTGCAGCCTGGCAAAGCCAGGAGGAAAGGGGCAGCTGAGGTACAAGGACAGGCATGTGGACGGCATGGGGAAGGCCTGCAGTCTCCTGGAAGAGCACCTTTTATTTCCAGTGCACTGCTAAAGACAGCAGGAGAGAGAGAAGGGCAAATGGTGCTCCTCCCAGTCATCACGGCACATACATCATCGTTTTGAGAAAAAAAGATGACTTCTTGATTCAAGTCACTAATATTTTCAAGAAAGAAAAATGTTAGGATTTCTTCAGGTGGTTGGTTTATTTTGTTTCTGTTTGTTCTATTTTTAGTAACATCTAGAAAACTTTTTACCACGTAGGATAAATTGTAAAGTACAACATGAACTATCCTGCAAACCAAATTAAGAGGCATCTCTTTCTGCAGAAGTGAAATACATGGCTTGTGTCTTCTCACTCCTTAGCCATTTGATCTCGCGTGTATACATGAAGAGCTCGAATTCCCCCTGTAAGAGAATCTTGTAAGAACTTTCAAAGCAAGAAAATTGTCCCCATGTGTTGAAGAGCAAGGCTGCTAAATGTGAGATGTTTCAACTTAGGTAACTGAAAGCTTCAACAGTGGGCCGTCTGAAATTTTATGATTTAACACAAGTTGAAAGTCAGGAGCTGGTAAGAATTCTTGAAAGGCAGATTAGTTGGTTGCAACAAAGCTGCTAAATAATACATTCATGGTATTCTTTGGGGACATTTGGGGTTTTTTGCATAGTTTAAAGCAAGGCCATGCTTCAATTTTTTCATTGTTCAGAACTAGAAAATTGCTTGTTGTAACTGATTATCAAATACAATTTTAAGAGTTAAACAAAATCCATGTATTTGTAGAACTTTTTGTTTCTTTAAAATATCTCAGAAAAACCTGTGCTAATTCAGGTACCACCTGCTTTCGTTGTGGCCATGACGCCTGTTCTCGACGAGACGCTCAGATACCGCGAGAAGCGCAAGGGGCTGTACGAATACCAGGGGGGCCATAAACCAACCTGGTCTTCCTGACAGCCCAGGGCACATGCACAGACGTGGAAGCACAGATCTGGGCACAGATGGCATCATGTGTGCAGGCTCTTCACCTGCCTTTCTGCTTAGAACCGTGGATGATTCCCATAACCATCACGGTCTGCTCAGTGGCCGCTGTGGCTTAGGGCCCTGCCTTTCTGGCCAACACAGACAGCACATGCCCATTTCCCACAGGTAAGGGACACATTTCAGAAGTCAAATTTCCTGGCCCAGGGCCTCCTCCTGAGGTCATGGAGGTGAGCAGGACAGACGCCAGCCCAGGGCCTCTTCCTGAAGAATTGTTTTGGCAGAAAGGTTCATTTGAGGAATCGAGTTTTGAAGATTTAAAAAATGATAATGAAAGCCTCAGCCTACCTTCACTGGCTGCTGTGAAATTCTGCCCACACCCTCTGCAAAGTTTCATGTGTTCTTTCCAGTCAACCAAGAAAATACCATCTTCCCCTTAAGAAAGGATATTTCTACTTTTCACAAAGGATCAGAATTAATATCCAGGTTAAGCTTTCTTTCTTTGTACACGACACATACAAGGCCATCGTTGATCCTGTTTCTGGCTGTTTCTGCTATTTTGGTGTGAGGCCAGGCTGGCCCTCCCTGCAGCCAGCTTCCCACCGCTGCTGGAGCAGTCTGACCTGAAGAGCCATGGCCCCGAGCCACTTAGAGGTCGGCCTGCTCATCCCATGTTCCTCCTCCTCCCACCTTTCTACTCTCCTCTCCCTCCCTTCCTGCCTTCTTTCCTTCCTTCCTCATGTCCTCCCTTCCTCTTTTCTTCCTTTATTCCATTCTTTTTAAAAATATTTTGCTACTGGGGATCGTTTCCAAGAGTGCTCTACTGAGCCACATCTTCTGTCCTTTTTGTTTAGTTTGAGATAGTCTAATTTCACTAGGGCCTTTCTAAGTTGCCACGGCTGGCCTTGACCTTGTGATCCTCCTTCCTCAGCCTCCTGAGTGGCAGGAATGACAGATGTATGTCAATGCATCTGGCCATTTATTTACGTGCCACATGAGTTTCTGCAGGCTGCACTCCGGACTCTCTCTTCAAACACTAGGCAGGGCATTCCTGGACCACACAGGGACACAGCCTGGGCTGGGGAGGGAGCCCAAGCCCAGGTCCACGCCCACATCCTCAGAGGGCTAGCAGAAGCCACACCTCCCTCAAGGCAGTGAACTTGCAGACCCACAGCACCATGCCTGGAGAGACATGGCACCCATCCAAGAAAGCCTGAGCCACCGAGGAGCAGCGCACAGCCCTAGCAAAGTCCAGCAGAGCTAAGAAGAGGCAGGGAAGCGTCCTGGAGCTGCAGAGACTGGGCCCTTCCCAGCCACCTCTGCCTTGATGAGCCCACTTCCTGCCCTTCTCCTGGGTGGGCTCTCCTGGACACTGACGCTTCTCTGTGACATCTTGAGCCCTCACAGAGGCCTGGCACTCACACCCAGGCCACCTTTGGGAGCCTGACTCCTCCCAGCATGAGCTGGGTTGCTAGGATGACCCAGATGAGGAGCCCAAGGTGGGACGGGCGGGCAGCATGGGCACCTGGGATGTGTCCACCAGAAGTGGCCCTGGCAAGCCGGGTCTGAATCAGAGTCTGTGCTGGCTGGGGCTCTGCAGGGGGCCAGGCATGTGTGTGGCCAGTGGCAGCAAGAGGACCCGTGAGGGAGAAGTGGGCTTCTTTCTGTCCCTTTTTCCCTCACCCAGTGTCCCAGCTTCCTCCTCACCCCACTGTCCTGCGGCAGCAGCTGTCAGCTGTGTTTCAGCTGTCATCCTTGTGGCAGGCAAAGCTTGCAGCTCTGCCTCAGGATCAGACTGGGGCACATCTCCATGCTGGGCACAGTTACAGAGGAGTCGGCTTGGTGAGCGCCCACTGTGGGCCCTTGTGTGATCACACCTGTGAGCTGTCATCAGTCAGAGACTGGAGATGTGGCCCTGGGCTGCAACATGGGTGGAGTGGAGAGAGTTGGATGGAGACTGCCGGCGCTCCCACTCCAAGGCAGCACCGACGTGTGTCCTGGGGCACCTGCCGTTCCGCCAGCTATAGAGTGCAGGTGCGTGGGGTTGGAACGGCCTTCTGTGCACTTGTTCACCTTCAACTGGGTGAACCCTATAGGACACAGGAGCTAAGCAACACACAGGGCATGGTTAATGACTTTCACAGGTCAGCCAGCATCTGCTGCTGCCGCTGCCACGATGAGAAATCAACCCACTGCCTCAGCAGCACACACGCGCCGTTGGTGAAGCAGTGTGCCCATATGGAACCTGCCAGGGCTGGCCTACAGTCCTGCTGCACACATTGCTGCCCTCTAGTTGTCTACATGGAACAGTTTCCTCGTGACTTGGGGGGACAGTCTCATGGCCAGTGTACGTCCTGCACAAAGGGCCCAGGGGAGATCACCAAATGCAGCATGGAAGTGCAGTGCCCATGAGAAAGGGAGGCAGCCCCAGCCTCCCTCACTGCTCCCAGCAGCCCGACCCAACTCTCTAGTCTTGTGTCCAGAGAGAGACCCAAGCACCACAGACAGAAGGCAGCCTCAAGCCAGTCCTGCCCTCTCTGCCACCACTGTTGGGCTGTACCTGCTGCACCCTCGTACCAGGGATGAGAAAGTTCTCCAGACGGCTGGAGATCAGGACAGGAAGGCTCCAGCCCAGGGATAAGAGAAAGGGGCAGAGTGGTGAGGACAGAAGGAAAGAGGTGCATGGCACACCAGAGCACACTCTCACACACAGCTCACACTCACAGCCCACACACACTTTCACACATAGCTCACACACACACTCAGCTCACACTCAACAGGTCACATACATACAGTTCACACACACTCACACTTTCACACACAGTTCACTCAATGCACATTCAGCTCACAATCACACTCATAGTTCACACACACAGCTCAATGCACACACTCACACATTCACACTCACAACCACAGCTCATACACACACTCACAGCACAGCTCACAATCAGCTCACACACATTCACACTCATAGCTTACACTCACAACCGCAGCTCACATGCACACATGCTCATAGCTCACACAGCTCATATCACACTATCACACTCATGCACTCACACTCACATCTCACACTCATACTCTAAGCTTACACACATACTTTCACTCACAACTTACACTCATAGCTCTGCCACAGACTCACACTCTGCTCACACAGCTCACACTCAGTTTACTCACACTTACACCTCACACTCATAGCCTCACACACTCAGGTTCACAGCTCACACTCATACACTCCTGACAGCTCACACACAACTCACATACAGTCTCACATACTCAGAGTCTCACACTCACAAGCACATGCTCAAACACACTCAAACATACACTTTTACACACTTCCCAAAAAGTAGTTTTGGGAAGATTTTTTAAAATTAGATAATTTGTTATAAATGTATAGAATTTAATATAAGGTTCTTTGTAATTGTGTTAATTACATAAATAAATTTGACTTAAAATTGGAGTAAGACCATTAAAATGGGCACAGGTGCCGTGCACGGGTTTTATGCAGCAAGGCCTTGTGCAGATTAGCCCTCTCCTTTCTCTCTGGGAGGCAGGAAGCCGGGGTGGCACTGTGGGCACATGCGGATGCTGAGACCTGTGCTGTCTGGGAGCATACTTCCCACCATAGTGGAAGGAGATTGGGCACCACTGCCACTGTCTCAGGACTTGGCAGCATCCAAGACTGGTTCTCACAATTGCTCTGCCACCTCTATGAAGTCCACTTGCCTGGTCAGTAAAGTACCAGGTAAACTACCAGGCAAGCGAATTAGGATAGGGCATTCATGAACTATTGTGATTGGCTTGGGAACAGATGCATTTTTCTCCTTGAAAAACAAAAAGCCAGGTGTGCAGGATTTGTTCGCAGGGGAGTGGAACACCTGGCCTCTCACACGGGCTCAAAGCATGCATGGCTTGCAGCATGGGGTCAGAGACAGGAGGAGAGGACTCAGCTGGCACACCCTGCCCTTCCCAGTCTTCTGTTCCTAGCTTCCTCTCAGCTACCCTGGCAACAAACGGGCAATGCCAGAGGAAGCCCGGCTTGCTCAAGGCTGTTGCCGGGCTTCAGGAAGAAAGACAGTCATTCCAGATTGGTAGGTACACTGCCATCGCGAGCACTTCCTCCTCTCCTTGCTTGCTTTTGATTTTCCCTAGGCTGATCGCTGAGCAGACCCCCCGTTTAACATGGACCACGTTGCACATGTGATCACTTCATAATGCTTTTGCTTATGCTGCAGCACTCTGGAGAGTACCTGCTGTGACCTTGAACGTCCTCTGCAGTCTACAGGTCTGAGTTCTTCACTTAGCAGGAAAGGGCCTGGCAACGTGGTGCTTCTCATTTGAAGTTGCCTCCTGGCTGTGGCTGACTTGGGAGGATGGGGAGGGCGTTTCTCAGCACGGAGCCTCCTAGGCCTACACTGCGGCAGTTATTAGCATTCAAAGCCACCAAGAGCTGCAGTGAACTGCAGCTGCAGGCAGGCTTGGAAAGACCCTGCGAATGATTTCCAGTGAGAAGGAGTGGCGCCTCAGCCTGGGTGCCTTCAAGTCTGCATTGGGTGTTGGTGTCCAACAGAAAGCCCAGATGATAGGAGATGCTCCCATGCAGAAGCCCTGAGTGTGGGGCTGCTCACGCTCTGCCACTCCTGCTGGGGGAGGTGGGTTCCAGGCTCCATGCAGACATGTCCAGGAGTTCACTCTGGGGTCATCAGGCTGGACAGAGGACAGGCAGGAGGGCTGTGGTTTCCACTAGGGACCACGTGTCCCAAGGGTAGCTCACCCTCCTGCAGTCTGCAGAGTGATTGTGTCACAGGAACCTAAGGCAAACTCTCTGCTCCAGTCCTAGTCCAGGATCTGTGGTCTCCAAAGGGCCTGAATCCTCCTCTCTGCAAGTAGGGGCAGTGATGGCTCAGAGGTGGACAGTGTGCCCACGAGCTGCCAACCTGCTGCAAGAGCCCAGGCGAAGCCAGAAAGGTGGACATCTGCTGCAGGCAAGGACAACCGGGACACACAACGCACTCTGTCCACCTGGGAGGCACACAGCAGCAGCAGCTCACTGTCACTCCAAGACAGGTCCATCTGGCACCCTGTCCCCCGGCCCCAGGAGTTCCAATTTTGAATTTTACTACTTTGCCTTTCACTTTCCCAGATTTCAAACTCCAGTGGGGCCCACAGATAGGGAATGTCATTCGAGGCAAGCGGTGAGCCGCTGAGGGCCACGCAGCTCTGATCCCAGTGGGGCAGGGAGGACCTTTGTCCTCCAGGTCCTGCCAAGGCCACCTGGCCTGGTGCCTGAAGAGGTCATTTGGTCTGACAAGGAGTGTGGCAGAGACAGCCAGCAAGGATTTCCTCAGTGAGGGCTTGAAGAGGGCTTGGGTGTGGCAGGTGCTGCCTGTGTTCCCAGGGGAGAGAGGCTAGGGTGGAGGGATGCAGAATTAGAGGCCACAGTGGTCTCTAGCACACTGCAGGTTGCTTGGAGCACAGGATCAGACACCTTGCTTAAAACGTTCTGGGTGAGCTAGGGTGGAAAGTGCCTGAGCCTGGGACTAGGCAGGCCTCGCTACAGCACACTAAGGTGTTGACAGAGTGTGCGCCCCATGACCCGGAAGCTGACCACCTGCTCTGTGCTCCAGGTAACTTTGCCAGGGATCCTTCGCACATGCGAGTAGACTTCCACGCAGGTGCACTTCCAAGACCAGCATTGTGTTCTTGTCACGGCTTGCTGGGGACGCCCACCTCCTCGGGGGCCAGCCTCACTCAGGGCCTACATCCAAGAGGGAAAAGCTCATGATGCGCATGGCCTTCTGCCCCACTCCCTTCCTCTCTGCATTCTTCACCCTCCCTCCTTCCTTCTCTCCCTTCTTCCTTCTTTCCCTCCTTCCTTCTCCCCCTCCTTCCTTCTCTCCCTCCCTCCTTTCTTTATTTCCTCCTTTCCTTCGTTTGGTTCTTTTTTCTCCCTTTGTTTCCCAATTATGTTCTTGAACAGAGAAAAACTGACAGCTGAAGCCACCTCTGGAGAGGCTGGTGGGCACTCAGGACTTTAAAGGAAGCATCTGTTTAGAGCGGGGGCCTGGAGTACTGAACCCAGCAACTGCAATGGCAGACGCAGCCCAGACCTGGAGGGAGCCGTGAGGGCAGCAGCATGTGTGCGCACCTTGCCCTGGGCCCCAGGAGACCTGCAGAGTGGACGGAGGCATTGTGCGAGGAGAGGGAGGGAAGGCTAGGGTGGAGGCGCCTTGGCAGGAGAGGCTCTGAGGCTGTCTGAGCTCTGATCGCCTGCTTACCCTGCAGGGTTCAGGAAGCCCCTTTCCCTTCTCTCAGGCTGCTGTCCCTCAGGAGGAGGAGGCCCACAGCAGCACCCACAGCCGGGGAGAGCTGCGGGGCCTTCACCACTCCATATTCCAGCAGACCTGCGGAGAGGGACTGCAGCTTGCACTCACAGAAGTTGAGCAGAGGACTCCCAGAGTGTTCAGTGGTTCTCAGAGGAGCTCAGGACAGTGCCCACACCAGGCCACACACCCGAGTCCCCAGAACTGACACTCCACCTGCTGCCCTTCCACACACCTCCGTGCCCACTGCCTGACTACCTGGGACCTCCTCTCTCATCTGGCTGGCAGCTGCCCAGGCCTAGCTCCACTGAACGCCACCATTAACTCTGTCTGTTCAAATTCACCTTCCAGGACCTCACTCCCCTCTTCTGACCCGGCACGCACCCCACACAGCTGCAAGGTTCTGAGTGCATGGAGGGACAGCAGTGCAGCCCTTGGGGTCTTCAGGAGGATCCTGGAAGACCAGATGGCAGAGGGCACTCGGAGGGCCTAAGGCAAACCTGCTGGAACCCTCCATCCCTCCAGGAAAAGAGGAGGCATCCACAGGAGCCCGTATCCACGCCCACCTCAACCTTCTGATGTATTTCCAAATGTGTCTCTACTGGCATTAGCAAGAAAACACAACATATATGCTGGCCTTGCTTGCAAAAGAGCCTAGGTACTGCCAGCTTCATATAGTTCACATTTTCTTAAAAATCCCATCGCACCTCCTGGGATGAGGACTTTCCCGGACGGCAACCTACAGCCCCAGGTGTTTCCTCGCACCTTGGACTCCCCATGTGCCCAGCCCAACGGTCCAATTCCTCACAGATGCCAAATACACAAGACTTGAGAGTTGGAGAAAGAGCCCTTGACTTGAGGAAGCAGGGAGGGAAGGTCCGATACCTCCAGGGACAGCTGGAGGAGGACCGTCCACAGGAGGCAGGGATCCGGAGGAAGAGAGGCCACACGCACATGGGGAGCTGCTTGTGAGCACACAGAGCAGGCGAATCCAGAAGAAGACCCCTGCTGGAGGCCTTTGAAGATGTGAGAGGAGGAATCACCTGGCTCCTTCAAACCTCATGTTAACTCGGTGCGGAGGCTGAGTGCAATTCTGATGTTTTCTATGGAGCTGCAGACCAGTGTGGGAGAACCAGCATGGCTTTGTGAGAATTGGACCCAGAGACTGCACCTTGTAAGCACAGGAGGAGGGAAGCAGCGCAGGCCTTCCCCATCGCAACCCACTTAGACGGTCCGCTCCAGAAGAGAAGAGCGGGACAAGGAGTTCCCTGACAGGAGAACCTGCAGGACCTGGTGGACTGGGCCTGGCCGTGGGACTCCAGGGGCCAAGCAGAATCAGGCTCACTCTAGGCCAAGCAGAATCAGGTTAAACAGAAAATCACGGCCCGGTAGTAAATGAAGCAGTAAGAAGTGCCCCGGGGAGGCTGGAGAAGAGGGAGGCAGGAGGAAAAGTGGGAGGCTGGAGGAGAGGAGAGAGGCTGAAG
>PVKS010035716.1:0-19875 GCA_004027875.1 Aplodontia rufa | reverse complement strand
TGATATCTTAATGTGGTTTTCATTTGCATTTCTCTGATTACTAGAGATTTAGAGCACTTTCTCATGTATTCATTGGCTTGATCAATGTCCTCTGTTGAGAAGTCTCTATTTAGGGGCACAATATGTTTGATAAATATATAAATAAATATATGAAATATGTAATGATTAGATTAGCTCTTTAATGTTTGTTTTTTTGCACTGACTTTTGTGATGATGGCAATACTAAAACTGACAATAAGCTATACTGGTTGCTTTATAAAATTTTTATTTATCTTCTTTATTAGATACTATACATGCATATGTATTTCTACAAATGACTTTTATATGTTTTCTTTATGTATAAAATAATTTATGATGAAATCAATAGTGAAGGGAAGGGTTAAGTGGCAAAAACTTAGGGTTTTCTAGAAACCACTCTATTATTTCTTAAGGATTCTGTTCTATTGGCATACCCTGTAACCTCATGGTGTTATGACCAGGTGAAGAATGGCGACAGTCAGTGCACCTCTTAGTTGGATGAGGCAGAAGTCTTTGCAGAAGAGCAGAGAATACACCTGCTTTTATAGATGATAATGTCCAACATCTAACACAGCATCTGGCCCACTGTGAGATCTCAACAAATGTTCATTGAGAGAAAACAGCAGAAATGAGCAAAGAGTGAAAATTACGTAAATTCCATTGCAGTAATCAAGTTTAGTAATAAACTAATCACATGGCTGCTTATGGTTTTCATCTTTTATTTTTAAGAGAGAGAGGGACAGTGAGAGAGAGAAAGAATCTATTTTGCTTAGTTTTTCATGTGGCTTTCGTTGTCGGATACTTCATTGTGTGTGTGGTGCTAGGATTTGAACCTGCATCTTTACATGCGAGGCAAGCACTGCAGCTGCAGAGCCACCAATCCAGCCATGATTTTCATCATTTTAACATACATTTAGTGTGAATGCTACCAACCTGAGATGGAAGACTAGCATCCCAGGAGAAGACCACAGTGCACCAGGAAATGACTTCCCTCGTCCAACACCAGCCACAGGCAGCGTTGAAAATGACTTCCTGGCTCTGATTGCTGACCCTTCGCCATATCTTCTCAAAATTACACTTGAATTTTGGATTTGAAAAGAATCACAATTTCTACTTGTTCCAACTACTTCACTGGCAGTAAGAGACATGTGACACAGAGACTAATCCCTCAAGGTTGTCTAGCTAGTGAGTGTGATATTTAGGGGCAAGTTCATGGTTTCTGGGCTGATTTGACATTCTAATTCTCCAATAATATTACTTCAATTTTTTGAATGTCATAAAGTATTCAGGGATATATCACAAACAAATATGCAGTTTGTGTACTTTGAATAATTTCATTGTATATAATTAAGTTGTAGGTTTTCCCAATAAATTTGAAATAATCACATTGATATTTAATTAAAGCAATTACTAATACCAATTTACAATTAAATTATATCAAATGTGAACTCAAAGGGGTCAGCTCTAAAGAACAAAATGTATGAAATTTGGATTAAGAAACTTTAGCATTCATGGGTATTTATGACCCCACAAGGGGTACACATTAGGGTCAAAATAATGTGTCCCCAACCTGTACAAACCTCATATTCTAATGACCTAATTCTCCTTGGTAGCATATAATATCACTGCTTACCTAGGGGTAACATTTTTAATGTTGATGATGGTAGTAAAAACTATTTGTATTAGGCAACACATAAAGAATTTTTAAAGCAAAATTCAGTCTTTAAAATGATTCTATGTAGGAGCTGTTTTTTTTTTTAAGTTGGAGAAATTAAATCCAAAAATCACTCAAAAAACTTTGGACCTGGTTTTCCTACCATCCTCTCTAATGGCTTATAACTATGCCAGATGATGTGATTTCCTTGCATCAATTCCTAAATTTGTAGCTGTAAATAAGTAAAAGCAAGAATAAAAGTTGATGGTGAAGCCAAAATTATGAAAAGACACTAATACAATATTTTGTAGGTCCTATGTAGGTCCTTAATTATTCCAGCAATTTAAACACTTAACAGGAATTATTATTCTAAGGGCGGGGAGACCTGAGTTCAGTGAAGCCATAACTTGCAATTGTTGAACACTGGTAATGGAGCCAAGAATTGAACCCACAGGCTGTCTCACTATGGAGTCTACCCTATGGTCTTCTGCATGCTATAAAGACATGAGGAAAAAGAAATTAGGTAAAAGAGCCCAGAAAGGGAGGCCTGCATTTCGTTGATTTTATTCTTGAACTTTGTTCAACAAGGTTTAAGGCCACAGAGCCAACAGGGATATATGGCTTTCTAATTCACTTGTTTTATTCTGTGAGCACAAACTTACCCTCTGGCCCTCATTAAGCTGTTTATTCCACATGCTTCATTGCTCATGAGGAAAATAAGCTAGAAAGAGGAAATTTGCAAGTGAGATCCCTCTGCAGATTGAAGACCAGAGGTGGGGCATATTGGTGTAAGGATTCTGGAGCCACAGAGTCTGGATTAATATCCCATCTCTAGTCATTGCTAACTGTGTGGTATTGGGCGAGAGCCCAGGTTCCTGTATCCTCACCTTATTCTTCTGAAAAATGGGGATTAAAAAGAATATCTCCCTTGCTGAATTGGACCAGAGATTAAATGAGTCACCTGAGTGCAATGTTAGGTCAATAGTAAGCAAGACAATTAGTATTGCTTCTCTTATTTCTTTAAAAACTATCATGTTACAGTTACTGGGCTGGCATAACAAAAATATCATGGATTGGTGGCTTAAACAACGCACATTCATTTCCCACAGTTCTGGATTATGGGAAGTCTAAGAGCAAAGTGCCAACTGATTCTGTTCCAGGCTGAACCTGCCTCTTGGTTTGCAGAGGGTCACCCTCTGGCTTTGTCCTTGTGGGGGAGAGAAGGAGTGAGAGAGAGGTAGTCAGTCCCCTGGTATCTCTTCTAACAGGAACACTCAGCCCTGTTAGAAGAGGGCCCCATCCTCATGATCATATTTAATTTTAGTTAGCTTTTAAAACTCCACCTTCTAACACCAGATTGGAGAGATTAGAGCTTCAGTATATGAATTTGAATGGGGACATGCTTCAGTCCACAACACCATTATTATTACTTATTTGCTAAGCACTTTATAAATATCAATTCATTTAAAATTCAGCATGCAGTGTTTAATATTTGCAATGGATTATATGTGGGGCATCCCTAGAAGCTCCTTTATTGAAAGGTTGTCTCCAAGCAGCAGTGTTCAGAGGTCTTGGAAAACTGATGGGATACTAAGGGCTCTGACTTCATCAATGCATCAATCTATTGATGGATCCATAATTTACTGAGCTATTGGGAGGTGGTGCAAAATTAGGAGGTGGAGCAAAATTAGGAGGAAGTAGTCTTTAGGGGCGTGCCCTACAAGTCTGTGCCTTGTCTCCCTGGCTTTGCTTCTGGCTACCATGAGGGGAGCAGCTTTGCTGTACCGTGGGCCTCCTCTATGATATCCTACATCAACACAGACCCAGAAGCAGCTGAGCCAACATCTGTAAATTGAAGCCTCTGCAGTTGTGAGTCAAAAGGAATCTTTTCTTATTTACATTGATCGATGACAAGTATTTTGTCACAGTACTGGAAAGCCGACAAACACAATGCTAGAATTTCTGTTTCATGTAAGAGGAGGCTTGGACCAAGGCAGTTCTGATTGCTGCTGCCACCCTCACCATCCAAGTAGTGTGGTCCACTCTGGTGTCATAACTGCCACCATTTTCTAGCATCCACCTAAACCATGCACACAGCCTCTATATTAATAGCATCTTCAATTACCCCATATAATTTTCCTGCTTTCCTCTTGGGAATGTGACTAATGCAGTGATTGGTGCCAAAGTAAGCCAGGAGAATGACCCTCAGGAAGGCCTTCTAGGATTGGGCAGTTTCCAGTTTGAGGAGTGAACAGATCTCATCCCCACTGGAGAAAAAATGGGGCAGGGTAACCACAAGCATGGGGGGACAGCTCTCTGTCTCAGTTCTCACCTCTGTTGGCACACAACAGGAAATGTACAGATGCAGAGGGCCAGCTATGGAGAGCCAATAGCAGCAGCACTTCCTGTCACCATGGTGCCTGCATGATAGGACAGATTGTGTGGTTCCTGATTTCTAATGGGACCTGATTTCTAATGGGAGAGGGAAAAAGGGGAAATAGAAGCTGAATATTTGTCATTGAAGAAGGTCATGATGGTGGCCTTGAAGAAGTCCTCATCTGTATGTGTAGGACATATGTGTCTGAGCATCCCACCTGAGGTCTGACTGTAAGGGTGGCAGAGTTGAAGAGTCTATGACATGGTTGAAGCCCAAACTGGTTGGGAGAAGTAGGGTACTACTATACACCAATAACACAGACAAGACTGAGGCCCCTGGTTCCCCAAACCCTCTGAATCTCTTAAAGAGAGGCAGACCCTTCATACCCTGTCAAGGAAATCAGCTTTCCCCTGCATGAAATTTACCAATGGCTGTAGCTGGGGCACATCCCTCAAGAGGAGCACCAGATACGTTTACCACATAAGCACCAGCTTCTTAGCTAGCATTATATCCCAACAATGGAGCCACAGACAGGAAATACAAAACCTACTCCAAGGAAATAGCTTACACTACAAGGAAGGACATTGCCAGGGTGTTTGCCATGATGACTCTTCACCAGGGAAGTCACTGACAACCCCGTGATTGTACCCTGACCCCTGGGATGTAAGTATTATGATAGAAAGGGACAAGAAGTCCTTGGACATGCTGCCTGCTCCATCAAGGCAATGATCCAAGAACAAAACCATATCCCTCAGGGAAAGGAAGAGATTAATGACATTTTCAAAGGCTGCAAAGATGCGGGGTTGTACTTCCTACCACATCCCAATTTCAGATTGCTTGTTTGGTCATGGGAAAAGCCAGATGGATCAGGGAGAATGACAGGAAATTACTGCAAACTTACTCAGATGGTGTTATCAATTGTAACTGGTTTCTGGAAGTGTTATCTATATTCTGGCATATCATCGCAGCCTCTGGCACCTGGTGTTCAGCCCTTGACCTAGCAAATGCTGTTCCTCTATTGTTTTCAATAAAGAGAGTCACAGCCGCTTGCTTCTGAAAGGGAGAAAGGCATACCTTAGCCGCACAGCCTCACAGCTGTCAGCCTTTTGGCTCCTGATCATAATAAAGTCCATGAATATCTGGATTAGTTTGAAATACCACTGAACATTATTTTTTTATAGGTAGAAACATTATGCTATTTGAGTTCAGTGAGTTGAAGGTAGCAAGTATAGCAGATGTTAAGGCCAGGAGTTGGAGATACATCATGCAAAGCATCAGGGGTTGTCTTTGTTGGTGACATTCCTAGAGATCCACTGGTTTGGACACTTCAGTATAGCATTCTAAGGTAGGAGACAAATCAGTACTGGACATTCCCACCCATCATGATCCATTTACCAGCTGACCTGGAGGCTAAGTAGGAAAGGATTCCACAGCTGGAAGCTAAGATGTTCTGGTGACATCGTGTACTCAATCTGTGGGTCAGCAGCCTCCAAAAGTAGCCCCTGATGACCTTTCCTCTAGGAATTCATGCCCAGGGTAATCTATCCTGCTCAAGAATGGGCTGAATATACTATATTGCTTCTAGTAGATGGTTTGCTAAATAAATTTGCATGGTAGATATGTGTGGGATGATGACGAGATTAGGTTACAAAATATCCTGCCCACTTTCTGGAGGAAATAATCGTAAATATGCTACATCCTGAAAAGCAACATAGAGTGATTGCAGGACAAGGAAATGACATTGCCCTTCATAACCAGCTAGAATCTTACCAACAGTTGCATTCATGAACATGGAAGCAGATTCTTGCCCAGTTAAGCCTTGAGAAGAATTCAACCCCAAATGACACTTTGCAGCTTTATGAGTGACCTGAGTCAAGAGGAGTCACTAAACTAACTCACATTGAAGTTCTTAACCCACAGAAACTGCACGATAATACACATAACCTGAGCTGCCCAGTCTACAATGTGACACATAAGAATGGCTGACTTACACAGATTCTGGTACAGGAAGTAGGTTGTCACCAGAGCAAATAGACATTTGCTCTTTGACATACCATGAGATACAACCATATCTCAACACACCCATTGTAAGTTGGAGCTATTATAAGTGGTGAATGCATTCATACACCTAAGCTATTGAGCATTATGGCCTAGTGACATTGAGTACTGTGGTGTATTGATGGATTGCTCCCGTGGTCACAGGGCTGACTGGAAGCTGGGGCTCCCTGCCACTGTCCAGCAGTGTTGTATCACATATCGCTAGTCTGGGGAAAGATCATAATTCAAACTTCACAGTGTGGATTCTACTGAATGCACAGAGCTTTTGCACCATTGTGAGGTTGAAGAATGGCAAGTCATAATGTTCCAATGCAGGGACCATCTGTTTGTGGGCATGGCTACAGGGATTTTTGAGGAGTGTGTTAGTGAAAATCTTAGTTGCTCTGAGATTGGGAGTGGGTCCCAAGAGTGTTGCTGGAGACCTTGGAAATGGGTCGTTTTTCTCCTAAGCCTTGACTGCATCCCTAGCTGATGCTGGACTGTGGTCTCAGGAGAAGCTTGAGTGGGACGCACCCCATGTGTGGCGGCGTATGGAGGTATGGGATATTAAATGTTGCTTAAGCTGCCAAATGTTGGATTAATTTTTATGCAGCAATGGATAGTTAATACCTCCTTTTTTGTAGAGGGGAGCGTTCCTCATCATTCCCGGGGAAGCAATCTGAGCAAGCATCAGCACTGAGTTAGTAGCACCGTGGTACAGACTGCAGTCCTACCCCATCACCATGGTATCCTGCAAACCTTGCTTCTGACAGAGGTCGCGTTTCATGTTACTGGCTTGCATCCACTGAATTCCTGGTACTCTCCACATTGCAGTCACCCTGTGGCAGCTATTTGATAGAACAAGGCTCTGTTCTAACGTTGCTTGAAGACCCAGTCGTGTGATGCTGAGGTCCTGGTTGTACTGAGTGACTGTAGTGCTTCAAAGTTGCACTGCTGTTTGGATCCCTCTTTCCCTAGTCAAATGCACAGATCTGGGGAGAAACAGTGGAGGTGAAAGTGAGCTTCTCATCAGTAACTTGGGAGAAAATTTTTCTCCTTGTTATATAAAGTCTGGGCTCAGTAGTGTGGAGGTTCCATTGCTCAAAGGACCTTTTTTTGTTTTCTTATCAAAGAGCATAATCACGTTTCTGCTGAAATGAAAGTTGAAATTGTTCCCTGGACATTTTGAGCTCCTCATTGACTGACCCAATAGCAGGGAAGAAGGTCATGTTATTGCCGGGAATAACTAATCCTAATTATTGGGAGTAATTGGCCTGCTGCTATGCCAGAGGAGGAAGAGAGAACTGTGTCTAGATCCTCACAGGGTTCACTATGGCTCTATTGAACACTCCCTTGACTAAGGGTACAGGTCAGGCAAAAGATTCATGAGTGTACCTGGAGCATATAACTTTATAATTTAAATTTTCAAAAGAAACAAGTTAAGAGTGATTTGAGGAGTAATTTAGGCCCTGCCTCATAGATCTAGGATGCTTCCTCAGGAATGCAGTGGTATCCTAGGTGTTCCCTTAGAGCCACTGCGATGCAAGCCCTGAGTTCTTCTGAAGTTGAGTCTGTCCAACTGACTAAAATTGTTGCTTTTAAATCTTCTGGCACTTGCTTCAGTTTCACTGAAACCTGAAAATTCTGAAAAGATTGTTTGCTCACAACTTCTTGGAGCACAGAGAACTTGCCAGGACTTGGTCCTTGCTGGCATGAGATCCCGCAAAGCAGCATTGGTTTTCAAAGGTAAGAGAATATGATCATTCCTTACTCTCCTTTGTGCTGCTATGGTTATAGCACCAAAGACTGAGTAGTTTATAAAGACTAGAATATTTCTTATTTTTTTCTGAAAGCTGAAAGCCTAAGGTCAAGGCACCAACAGAAATGGTTTCTGGTGAGGACTACTCTGAGATTCCAGGATGGGCCTTGACTCTGAACCCCTTGGAGGGCAGGATGCTGGGCTCTTGCATGGCACAAGGTAGAAGGGTGTGAGAGGGCACTCGATTTAACCTCCAGCCCTTTTTTAAGGGTGCTGATCCCATGTACGAGGGCAGAATCCTCATGGCTTCATTGCCTCCCCAAAGTCATACCTTTTAATACTGTTACACTTGGAATCAAGTTTCAACGTGAGGTTTGGAGGGGGCACCATCAAAACCATGAATTTGTTACATGTGATTCTCAGCCCCAGCAACCCCACCACGCTTCAGCATGTGTGCAGCTGAGAGGGACGCAGCCTGCTGTTATACTTTAGATGTGAGGTGTCCTTCAGAAGCTCATGTGTGGCACAGTGCAGAAAAACTTAGAGGCGAAATGATTGATTGGATCATGGGAGTCTTAACCAAATCAGTTCAGTGATCCACATGAAGGGATTAATTGGGTGGTAACTGGAGGCAGGTGGTGCATGGCTGGAGAAGGGGGGTCACCGGAGGCTTGACTTTGGGGTTTGCATTTTATTCCTGGTATGCAGAGCTCTCTCTCTCTGCTTCCTCGTTACCATCTCCTGAGCTGCTTTCCTCCGCCGTGCCCTTCCACCTTGATGCTCTGCCTCCTCTCAGGCCCACAGCAATGGAGTTGGCCAACTATGAACTGAGACCTCTGAAACTGAGTCTCAAATAAACTTCCCCTCCTCTAATTATTCTTGACAGGTCTTTTGGTTACAGCAGTGAAAAAGGTGGCTGAAACCCCTGCCATTGCAGAAACAGAATGTGAACAGGGCTCAGCTTTTGCTGGTCTATATCCTCAAACCGCTGGGTCCTTCATCCTTGAGGATTCCCTTCACCGGGACATCAACATTCGTAAGATCAGAGCTCTTTGGCCCCTTGCCGCTCTTCTAGTGGCGATTTTATCAATGCCAACTCATCTCCTCTCAGCCCCTGGTCCTTGCCAGTGATACGGTTGCATGCAAAAAGGCCTCACCAACTTTGTGTCTCAGAAATAAGGGACCTATCACTTCTTTCCAAGGAACCTGGAGTTCCTCATTCACATAGGCTGCACTTCCTCATCTCAGGCCCCTGTCTTTTCCCTTAAGGAAGAGGAAGTGTTCTCAAGTCACAGGTCCCAACTCCCAGTTCTGCTTTATTTGTCTCCCTAGGGCTAATTCTGAAGGGTAAGAATATTGACCTTTTTAAGCTACCTATATGCCATTAAAAGTTCCTTTTCATTCTCTGTTAATTAAGGTTCTTTAATGCAGTATTTGTGAAAGACAGGTGGGGAAGTCTATCAAATTAAACATTCTGATCCATGAAGCAGTGGATAAAGAAGCAGTGAAGAATTAAAATAATATTCATTGCTATTAGTTGAAATAGATTGCAATCAACTCCTCTAATATTGATCAAACATATCACATTTCCATGAGCATTTGTGGAATGATGCACTAATGTATTAAAATGCCCTTGATCGAGGGTGTTAATTAGGTGTTAAAAATTAAGCATATTGTGTTTTTCAAAACCAAACAGCCATTTCACTGATGTTGTAAGCTCTTAATTGTGGTGCCCATGTTCCCATGTTCTATTTATGGATTTTTTATTAGAAATGTAATTTGCTGATAGCATGGCTTCCTAGACATATAAGTCAACAATACCATTATTTTACAGATGGGCCTCTGCAATAATCAGCAAATCAGTTTACACCCAGCCAAATGCATCTGGGGATTCAGACTCTTCTAGGGCTGGGCTTGAGCGTGTGGCATGTGTGGAGGTGTTCAACTTGTCCTTGTCCTTTTACTGTTAGTAGAGAGCTAGCGGTGATTTCCATTTAAAGATCTTCCCATGTGAAACAAGTCCATGTTGGTATTAGCTGAGGGTAAAGAATTAGTAATAAATGCAAAAGAGTTTGGTTTAGAAACTTCTCAGTTTAGAAAATTATTTTGCTATATGCTTTCTATCCCAGATGGGAGAAGCATTGTGTAGAAAACAACTGAAAATGATGTAATAAGACCTGCAGGCAAGGAGGCTGCTAAGTCTGGGTGATGAAAGAGGATGGATATTTATCTTCAGTGTGGAATGCAGAAAAGTAAGGCAAGAGAATGCTCCAAGACCTGTAATTAAGTTACTTAACAGACGGAAGCTCTGTGCCTGGGTAGCTTGAGCAAGTGCCACGTGTCCCCTTCCATTTGCGTCAGTAGCTCTTCTTGCATTGGTCTCTTTTAGGTGTGAGGATGGAGCCTCAGCGTGGAGCTTATTTTAGTTTTGCGGTTCACCCACAACAACAGTTGTTATTTTTGAAATACTTTTATATTTCTGGATATTTTCCATGTTTATCTTATTGAGAGATTTTGTTTATACAGATTAATGTTAAAAACTGTGAGAATAAACAGACATAAAGGCTTATATTTTTCAAAGCCTTGGCTTTATGATTTTATAAACCTTTATGATAATAATTTGGCATTTAGTGGACTATTCCCAAGAATAAACTTTCGAAGATTTTATAGAACATTTTCAGATCACATATATATGCATGTATTTCAAACCACATAATATTTATATTTTAAAGTATATACACATGTGTGTAGACAGACGCAGATGATACAAATACAGAGGGTGAGGTCAGACATTCTTCCCACAATCCCCAGAGGGGGACAAGCAGGTTTGGGGAGAGTGAGATTTATCCAAACGTAGTACTGCAAGACTAAATCTCAGCTTTTGCTATTTAATGGAAGTATTCATTCAGAGATATGGATCATCTGTTATTATGAAGTATGTTTTCTTTGTTTTTCTAAAAGCAAGAACTGTGAGAAAATTTGCTTTAATAACCATCGTAACTTTTAAGACAGGAAAAAAATAAAACCAGTTTGGAGGCATGAACTCCAATGTTCACAGGGACAGATTTGTCCTGAGGGAGAAGCTGAGGATCACTGCACTGGAACAATGAACTGTCCTTTGCATTGGAGTTGGTCATCTGGGTGACCATCATGCCCCAGGTCACAGCAGGTGGGGTGAGGCTGTGTGTGTGTGTAATATTTATATGTTTGTATTTATTAAAACCTTAGTGTAATGTAAACCTTAGTGTAATGTCCCATAATGTATTATGGGACATAATAAGTGTGTATAGTTTCTCTCTTTGATGGGAGAGGATGAATACAAAGAAATTTTTTTACACTTGAAGTTTATATTGCTATTTTCTTAATAATTTTGGGCATGAGTTATATCTAAATGAAAAATGTTTTTTCTTTCAAGATATATTGAGTTGTTTTTCAGCTAATATGATGACAAAATATCTAAACAATACTTTAAAATTCAAGAAAAAGTTCCAAACCAGAGTATGTTTATGAATATTCATATTTGAAACCTCTCATAAGCACAATATTTAAATCACTTGCTGATTCTCTTATTATTGGAAGTCTTCATATTATATAGCAGAGAAACATCGTATACACCTGAGAAATTATAGTAATCATAGCTGTGAATTAAAGCACTTGTGAGACTTATATTTCAGGTAAATTACACTAACTTATAAAACAACAAAGTTACAGAGATATATGAATCATTCCAATTTTAATTAGATTTGATAATTTATCAGACCTCCTTTGAAATGGAAGTGGCCGTTACCATTATTCCTTTTACCCTTTCAGACGCATTTGGACACAGGCTATGTAAATCAGTTAACTATAAAATTGTTTTATTTATAGGAATGTAAGCATGAATTATTTTGGGAAATAATTTTATTTCAATATGAACAGTCAGATCTAAATAGGTGAATTAAAACATTTTGAAATTTAACACATTAGGTTTTTTGAAATAGAAAGTTCTATAATCCTATTTGACCATTGTCTATCTCAATTGAAGTTTGTGTATTACATCTCTAAATATTTTAATTCAATAATTATCTAATTAATTAATAAATTAATTTTTGTCATTACAGGGTTTGAACCCCATGTGCTCCACGTCCCTAGCACTTTTTATTTTTTGAGATGATATGTCTAAGTTGCCCAGACTGGTTTTGAACTTGTGATCAGCCTTCCCAGCCTCCTGAGTCACTGGGAGTACAGGCATGCACTATCACATGCAGCTAGTAGGTAGCAGTTTCAAAGCATAACTGTGGAAGTATAGATGGAAGCTTAATGTTTTTGATAGTACGTAATTGTGCGGGGACACAGGATGGTAGGTTTACATAGAGACCTCATTTACTAGATGGGACTGTGTGACATTGCATAACTTCTTCCCAATGAGAAATTTCCAGGCAGTCTTTTAGATGTATTTTAAATGTGTGTGTGTGTATGTGTGTGTGTGTGTGTGTGTGTAGATGCATATATGTTCAATAAGATCAAAACCTACTTCTATGATCTCAAAAAACAAAGTAGAATTTCAGATTATGAACTCTAACTTCTTATGTTGAAATTTGAGCATTATTTTTAAAGCACACTCTTCTGAGATATGTGGATTTATCTTTACTTTTACTTTTAGACATAACTTTCAAAATTATAGTGCTAAACGTGAATTGCATAGGTTCTGCTAATTCCAGGGCTTTTACATTCAGGAAACTCATATAGTTTTAAGAGCACTAGGTACTGGCTGGATTGCATTTCCATAGCAACCTGTCCTTGGACAACCTCTCAGAATACTTAAGAGAATTAATGATTAGGCTACATGCAAAAATAAAGTAAAAAAATATTTATACAGAATTCCAGAAGTTAGGCAATGGTTTCAGATACAGTTCCTCTTTTTTAGAACATGAATTGTCTGATATTCAATTCAAATGATTTGCTAATTATTTTATCCAGTGCTTAGAAAGGGTCTACCTTACATATGATTTATAACCTAGAGACTAAAGGACAGGACTAAAATGGGATTCTAACATCTCCTATCTGGTTTGAGAATCAGCTGCACCTCTGAGCAGCAGTAACGAGTGAGAATGTGCCTGCTGCCAGCTCATTGTGTGAACCTCAGGCTGGAGAACAGTATCCACAGAGCAGATGATGGGCAGTGGTAAAAAAAGAGCCATTAAAACAGAGGTGCAGATTTGGCATGAAAAAGTATCTGCTTTATTAGGAATGGGGCATGAGAGATGGAGTAGGTGGGAACCAGAGATGAGACTAAACCCAGTAAATAATGCTAAAGACGATGCTTTGGCATCAAGCATTTCAAAGGGGATGATGATACTACAAATACATGCAAGAAACTCAGCTCTTCAATAGTGAATGACAGTTTACAAGTGGGAAGATTTCCTGATGAGAAGGCAGAAGTTTAATGTTGGTCTTGCGTACTCTGGGATAGATAAAGAATTGAAAAGGAAAGAGTGTTTTCAGAATTAGAAGTGAATAGATAAATAAAGAGCAGATGCTACTGATAGATTCATCTGTCTGGTTCGGTCATTAGTTTTCTCTATTGAAAAAAACAGAACACTATTTTAGGGCTAGAGGAAGTTAATGAATTTGGTATGGGATGGTTAGTGATTGATAAGCAATCTAGAAAGTACTGCACTCTGGAAGGCATTGGAAATAGTCATCTGTTCCTATAGCTAGCCAATAAGGGGATCTCTAGGTCATGACAACATGTACAGAGGCAGGAATGAGGAAAGATAACAGGAGGTTGGGACCCTGTGGCCACCAGCATCTTAGGGCAGGGAGCAGAGGGGAGTCCGTCAGTGGGATCCTGTGTGAGGAATGACTCTAAAGCTAGAGCACAAGCTCCCTCAGGTCACCAGACAGATTTTTTGGATGCCTTTAATCTCATCTGTCTGACATATTGATTGATGCTAAGTTTTATTTTTACAATATTAATTATAGTAACAAATATGCTATGTGGATGCAAGCAAAGGGAAAATTTCTTAGATTGAAAAACTGAATGCATTAATTAATATGTGTTGTTCAGGGATTGGGCTAGGGGTGCTGCTCAGTGATGGGAGTGCTTGTGTGGCTTATGAGGAGACGCTGGCTTCAATCCTCAGTACTGAAAATGTATAAAAAATAATGTTGAAGATTTTATGCTATCAAAAATGGAGATACAAGTATTATCATTTAATTCTGGAGAATTCATAATCTAAGCATCTATATCACTTGTAGGGGTAAAATGTAGAAGAGTCAAAAGAGTTGGGGGTGGGTAATGTGGGGGTACTTCTGGTTTAAGAACATATGCCTAACACATGACGCTTTGTATGCACTTATGATTGCATAATAACTGAACGCCTTAATTAAAGATAAAAAACAAAAAAGGAGGTAAATAATCATATGTTTGTATTTATCTTCCAAGTAAATGCTTCTGTTATATTTCTAAGTGCTTGTTATATTCTTGTCAAATGCATTTTTTGAGTTTTCTGGATGTTTGTACGTTGTGAACACGCTCCACATTCACATACAGTAACAATACAGTATGGCTGACTTTTCTCCCCGATTGACTATTACACTTTACTGTACTTTACTGAATATTTTCTTTATTAACTCTGTTGAGCATTGGTTTTATATCTATATATCTATATCTATATCTATATCTATGTGTGTGTGTGTGTGTGTGTGTGTGTATTCATTTGTTCAATTTTAATGCCAGAGACTGATGTTGAAAGAATCTAGTCTAGGAATAATCTTCTTGCTTTGTGTTTAAGTTCTTCAATTAATCTTTGCTTACAGAAGTAGAACCCCTTCTCTCCAGCTCTTCTTGCTATTTAACACTACATGCTTTATGACAATATGTGACTCTGTCCCCTCACTTGCATGTGCCTGAGGAAATCCCAAAGCTTTGTCTTGGTCTTATGAGGGACATGTAGCCGTGTTTTATGAAATATTATACAGGTTCACACAAGAGTGTGTCCAAGCCGTACTGCTGGTGTTAGATATTTAGTGTAAAATGACTTCCCAAAGAAAACACCTTGGCTGTGACAGTGGGCTGATGCAGCAACCGAGGGCTGATCGCCTGCTAGGGATCCCCAAGGGAGGTGAAGTCCTGGCTTCCTCGGGTTGTGCACAGGGAAGCAGTGGCGCAGCCTGCACCTCGGGTTCGAGGGTTCCTCTCTGGCATTGGCAGCTGGTGCAGGTGCCTGTGCAGTACATGGCCTCCCACACACCAAATCTAATCAACTGAAGCAAAATGATCTCTACAGTTTCATTGCAAGATTCAGCAAGGCGAATGCAATTTTCAAGGCCCAGGTTTGAGGCAATCTGAGATACTTTCCGGCATAAGTGCAAAACACTCAAGACACACACACTCAAGAACTGATATTATCCACAGTTGTTTTTAAAAAACAATTTCTAAGGCATACTTCCTTGATGGGTTAAGAGAGAAAAATAGTCAACAGCCAGGGCTCTCATTTTATCTTGGGTGCTTTGAGTCAGGCTGAGTGACAGGTGGCTGCCAGAGCCTTCTGTGGGCAGATGAGACGTTCTGTGCTTAAACAAAGTAGCCTGGATCTCACTGAAAGAAACTGGAATGGAAAATCAATCGTGAAATGATTTTACAAATGTGATCTTCTGACCTCGAGTTCTAGGAAGACCACTGCCTTCTATTCCTTGATTTCGGACACTGCAGATTGTTACTGACAGAGCCTCTACAGAAGGCCACAGATGTCCCTGGCATAGCCTGAAATGTCTCCCCAGGATTCTAGAATTCCTCCCTCCACTGCTGTGACTTCCTGAGGGACAAGGAGAGAAGCTGTGTCACCTCTCTTTGCTGTAGGAGGAACCCAGGTAAGGTCCTTGCAGCAAGGACTGTAGGTGCTTATGCAGACCCCAGAGTAGTCCCAGGCTGGGAGGACGGCGGCAGCACTGGTGGCACTTACCCACGCTCTGCCAATGACTGACATAATCTTTCACTTATCAAATTAATCATACATTAATTTTCTAATCAAATAAACACTAAGGTCAGATTCTTTTTCTTTCAGTAATTCTTATATAGAATATGTAGGCAAAATAAAACAAGAATTAAAACTGCCTTCTGTCCTTCTTAGTCCCCCTGGGGAAGGAAGGGGAATGTAACCAGCCCACAAACACAGGTAGAGGTTATGTGTCCACCAGCCTACCTGGGCACAAGCTGACTACGGACAGGAGGGGTCAGTGGTCTGGTGGCATGTTCTTGGCCAGCCATGGGAGGAAGAGGGTTCCCACTAGATGGTCTCAGAAGAGGCTGGGAGTTTGTCTGAATTCCCCAGGCTGCCAGCCAATGAGTCCTGCCTCTAGAATCAGCTAATATTGTCCTGTCTGAAAGGCAGTGGCCAGACACTCACCGACTGGGGTTCCCAGACACAGATTGTGCACTTGTCTTTAATCATACATTGCTGGCATCCAACTTGGCATTTCCAATGGGGAGCGGCACATCCTTTCCAAGGGCTGCGTTATGATCAAGTTGCACAGCCAATTCTGTTTGGGAGGTCTGCAGGCTCCATAGCTTGATCATTTGATCATGCAGGCCAGGTATCAATGCAGGCCAGGTATCAAAGAGAACCCTAGGCCTGGATCAAGAACTCACCTTTGGTGGGATTACTGCTGTTGAGGATAGGATGGTCATCGGGGTCTGTCTGGGCTGCTACAACAAAATAGCAGGGACTTGGGGGCTTCCAACAGACATTTATGCATTCACAGTTCAGAGGCTGTGAGTCTGAGATCAGGTGAATATGTGTTTTGATTCTGGGGACGGCTCTCCTCGGCCTTGCAGATGGCTGCTACCTTCCCCCTTTGTACTCGGGGAGATTGGTGGCTTTCCTTGGTGTGTTCAAAGAGAAAGAAAAGAGAGCACTCTCTCTTCTTCTTCTGGGGTCACCTGACTTTACTTAACCTCCTAAAAGCCTATCTCCTAAAAAAGCAAACTCCTAAAAGCCTGTCTCCAAATACAGCAACTTTGAGAGTTCAGATTCCAATACAGGAATTTTTGAGAAACACAGTTAAGTCCACAGTGATGGGGAAGATGTATTTCAATGTGTTGTCCTCACAGAGATTTTTTAGAAAGATGGGAAAGCTTTTTAAAGTACCAATTTTCATATCCTTAACTTACCAATAAACATTATATTAAATCTGATAAGAAGAATAAATTTTCAGTCCCTATAAATGTTATTTCCATATATGTGCTCATTTGAAAATACTTCCAGCAAGGTTATTTCTGTTTTACATCAATAGAAAATAACAATACTTGATTATTTTTAAGTAACCCTAAAATGCCTGTTTAGCTGTCACTAAATATGATGTGGCATATGGAAATACTGATTTCTTCCGGGATTCCACCCAGACAGCATGTTTTCCATGAGGTTCTCATAATGCTACTACCACCCATTACAAACATGAGAAATACAGAAGGTAAAGACAAGTTAATGTGGATCTTAACCAATAACGATTTGGCTACATGCAGAGAGAGGAAGCTCTTTAGAGTCTTACACAAAGCAGTGCCAATAATCCTCACGCAGTCTGGATGGCCTGTTTGAGACTGCTGTTTTAAAATCGAGTGATTTAGGATGAGGTCTGGGTGAGCCATAGCGGTATTTTTTGAAGCTGGTCTTATTCTTTTGCAAGCTGTCCTTAGCCAACTAAGGCTTAAAAATCCTGCGGCTGTATTCCAAATTCTCACCTGTTCCTAGCGGATAGGAGATCAGGTGTACAGGTGTGATAATCAAGTATGATGCAGGCGTGAAATTGTTTTCACACTGTTTTTATCCAAATAGAAAATGGTAAGTTATTATTGCTAATATCTTAAGAGTTTCTTTTCTTCATGATGAGTCAGACCAGTGAAATATCCTATAAATCAGGGGACTTATGTGGCTGTCCATCTTTTCTTGTGAGTCACGTCCTGTTCACCACCGTTTACATCCATCAAAAGGGGCCCGATGCTAAAAGCAGGGATCCCGTCGTGAATGCAGCAAAGCATTAGGCAACATAAATTGAAATATATAGTCATAATTTTAAAATGGTCAGCACTTTCTGCCACAAAGAAGAAAATTGCTTTCAAATGGTAGAATATAGATATTATTGACATATCTGTCTCCGTTAGCATTAATTGGAGAGCAGAAAAAAATTCAAACAGTCACAGCTGAGATGGTAAACAATTCAAAAAGAACAAAGCAAAATTTAATTTAAAATATTAATTTGATATCTAGTTGTCTTTTCTAACATCTGAGAAATATATTTCCCCTAATGGGTAGTCAATAAATTACTTCAAAATGGCTCGAGTGACTTTGTTTATTTGGCTCTTTCGGGGGTTGTAGGTGATGACAGCCTCTTCATGATCCCTCCAGGCTAATGGTCTTCAGGACCTGATCACTCTGTTGCTCTTGGCCTGCGCTCTGTTGCTTTCTCCTTCCCTTTCCCAGTTGATGGACAGAGGTGGAGGAAGCAGGGCCCAGCATCTAGCAGCTGCCTGGCTGTAACCTGAAGAGAGCTTCTCCTCAGCAGCTGGGGAACTTGGTGGGAAGGACATCTACACTAAGTTTAAAATGCACACTTAGATAAAGCGACCATTCTATTATGCTTCTATAGACCAGTGTTGTCTAATGCAGTAGCCGATGCCACATATGACTATTTTAAATTTGTTAATTCAAATAAAAATATCCATGCTAAGCCTCGCTAACCATCGTTCATTTGCAAAATAATGTTTAGTGCTTACATATATGTTATTTTTAAACAAGTACATTTGAAAAATGTTAACTCGTGAAAAATTCCTTCAGCTGTATATGTATAGAAAATTTTCATCATAACAGAAATATCTAGTGGACAGTGCTATTCAGACCCCAAAGTCATCAATATGCAGGAAGTTCTTATGAATTTCTCTAGTGGTAATCGATACAAAAAACAAAGTTTTCTGCATAAATTTACACAAAAATATGGAGAGTTGAACAATTTCATCTTTTTTTTTGTAAAAACACTATTATTTAATTTTTGCCTTTTAGTTACATTATGGATCAAACTAGACTGGCTGACCCTTCAGATCCTATAATCAACATAGGGGTAGTGTAGCCTAGTGGTAGAGCACTTGCCTGGCATGAATGAGGCCCTGGGAGACCCTGGGCTGGATCCCAGCATGAGAGCAATGACGAAGTGACAAATTCAGTGAGCGTGTGGCAGAGAGGCTCAAGATCTGAGCCTCCGCTTTAGATCGGGGTAGGACAGAATGATGTGGGAATTCTTGCAGGTACGTCATTGCAATTCCACAGAGTTATGCTGGACACGGATTTGAAACCCACCTTCTGCAGCCCTGTGTCCTGAGAGGCACGTGATTGCTGTCAAGCAGCGGGTGCTCTGCTGTTTGCACTGTCCTTGCCTGGTAACCCAGGCAGCAGGCGCTGTTCTCCGTTACAATGGGAAACGTAATTCCACGGTGCGTACCAAGGCTGCTTTGTCCACTTCCACAGAAAACATTACTGTGCTTTAAGAGAGGCTGCAGAGTGCTGTCCCTGACCTGTCAACAGCATAAGAGCTGCACAGAGACCCAGAGTGGTCCCCTGGTAGATGAGGATTCTCTTCCACATGTGTCCCTACTTTCTGTCCAAGTCCCAGCCTGCTTCAGGGAGGCAAAGTGGGGGCTGAGTTCCCCTTCACCTTGGTGCCTGGCCCAGAACCATCTTCCCCCACCCCCTTGGACCCCCTCACCCCTTTTCTTTAAATTCTTTCTGTGGATTCTCCTAGATCACCCTGAAGTCCAGATTCAGTTTACCCTTGCTCACCAAGAAGGGCTGTTTGTATATGTTCCAGTTGCAAATAGGGTTCATTCCAGTCTCTGCCTCCCACCTCAAACGTTAAGAAGGGTCACTGTGCAGGAGGGCCTTCACCTGTGCCCAGAAGCGGAGGTAGTCAATGAACTTCATTTCATCTCTTCCCTTATCCTTCCTTCCTTCCCCCTCCCTCGCTCCTGCTTCCTTCCTCCTTCCCTCCCTCCCTGCTTCC
>PVKS010035715.1:0-19855 GCA_004027875.1 Aplodontia rufa | reverse complement strand
AGGTCTGGCAAAGCATATCCGTCTATGAGTGGTTTCAAGGAGACGTTTGGGAGCCAGACGGTTCTGAGCTCTAGGGCTGCCCCTGCCGCTGACCAGCCGTGAGGTCTCCGACAGGTCATTTAGTTTCCTGAGAGGCTGGTCTGCTAACTCTGTCCCGCAGGCCAAATGTGGCCTCCCTCCTGTTAGCTCAGGGTGAGCTGAGAATCCCCTTTGCATTTCTGTTTTAATTTATTTTTAAAGAGAGTGTCCATTCTATCTATTGTTTCATCTCTTTTTGTTTTTCCCACAGTTGTGCATGTGGTGCTGGGGTTTGAACCTGGGTCCTCATGCATGCCGGGCAAGTGCTCCAAATACTGAGCCACCGCTGCAGCCCCACCTTTACATTTAAGATGGGGAGAAAATGAGGCTGGAGCAGTGGCTCAGCAGCAGAGTGCTTGCCTGGCAAGCCTGAGGACCCAGGTTTGAATCCCAGCACCACGTGCGCAACTGTTGGAAAAATAAAAAGACAGATGGATGAAGCAATAAATAAAATTGATTCTCCCTCTCTCTGTCCTCTCTAAAAAAATAAAATAAAATGGAGGGAAAATTAGAAGTAGAACAAGGAAAGATATCAATCAAAGGGTGAAAGATTTCAATTAGGAGGAATAAGTTCCAGGGGTCTGCTGCACTGATAAGTAGTGACTATATTTAATAATGAATATTTCAAAATACTAAAAGAATAGATGTTGGGTAGGAGGAGAGGGAGGTGGAGTAAGGGGCCCCCAAACACCGCTGTACGGGAGGGGCAAGTCCTAGTGACCTACAGCACAGGAGGGTGACTAGTTTACAGCAGCTGATTACGTATTTTATGAAGAACCAGGAGAGGGGAGTTTGAAGCTTCCTAACACAAAAGATAAATGTTTAAGGAGAGACAAACGCTGCAGGTTGTACACGCACGTTGAATTATCACCCCATGGCTCCTGCTTATGCGTACTTACAATGTAGGAATTGAGTTTTAAAAATTAAGCTAACATGAATTCATTTAAAGTGCTCTTACCACAAAGGAAGGATAGCGTGTGACAGGATGTACGTGTTTATTAGCCTGTTTTAATCGTTCCGTGTGACGTCGCATGGTGCCACATACCACCACTTGTTAATTTAAAATAAGATGATGGATTTGGGGGCTGGAGCGCTGGTTCAGCGGTTATGGCGCTTGCCTGGCATGTGCAAGGACCTGGGTTTGGACCCCAGCACCACGTACAACGAAGTGTCAGAGCAACGAAAGCCACATGAAAAACTAAATAAAATTTATTCTCTCTTTGTCACTCACTGTCACTCTCTTAAAAAAAAAAAAAAAGACGGTTTTAAAGGGGTTTTTGACAACACGTGGAAGGCGTGAGACGTTCGGCTTTCGGTGTCCCCAGGGTCTGCGGGCACTCAGGCTGCCCGTTTGTTTGCGGAAGGTACAGGTCTGGCTGTGGCTGTTCTGTGACGCTGGCAGACGAATCTGGTCCGTAGAGTGGGGATGTTTAGCACGGGCAGCTGACAGCGAGTGTCTCCAACTCCCATCCCGAGCCCCGGCTTCCTCGCCTGCAACTTGAGGACAGTGGACCTGAGACCTGGGGTTGGGGGGACTGAGATGAGCCCCTCGGAAGGTTTGCTGAGAGCAGGATGCCTCTGTCTCCTCGTCCACAGAGCTGTGGCTCTCGTAGCCACGTGTGTTGCAGTGGGTGCTCCTTCCCCCTGGCCGTGACGTCCCCACCTGGCATGAAGGTCCCCAGATGTGCAAACCTCAGCCAGCCCCTTTCTCCTCTTCCTAGGAGCTGCATCTCTGCGTCTCCCGGAAGCACTTTGCTCTGGAGAGGGGCTGCAGGCTGCGTGGGCTGTCGCCAGGGAACTACAGTGTGCGAGTCCGGGCTACCTCCCTAGCAGGCAATGGCTCCTGGACAGAAGCCACCTATTTCTACGTGACGGATTACTGTAAGTCTCCATGGTGACCGCGGGTGGTTGGGTCTGTGCTTGGCACTGCACGCATGGGAGGGCATTTTGGTGAATGACCCTTGGGGAGGCACGAGGCCTTGACCTTTGTTTCTGCCACCTGCTGCTGTGTTCCTAAGCCTAGCTGTTGCCCCCTCTGAGCCTGCACTTCCTCCTCTGTGCACCTGGCACCCTGTATTGTGGGATCCACATCTCACATCCAACCAACCAGGGATTGAGAGTATTAGGAAAAAGTCACATCCTCGCCGAACCTGTATGGGTTTCTTCTTGTCACTGTCCCCTAAACATGTGATACACCAGCCATTTGCATAGCACCTACATTGTATTAGGTCATCTAGAGAGGACTTAAAGTCTCCGGGTGGATGCGTTCTATCAAGTACTATGCAGTTTTATATAAAGGACTTGGACATTCATGGCCTTTGGTCTGCACAGGGGTCTTGGAACCAGGCCCCTTGGATACTGAGGCACAAATGAATGTGGGGAAAAGAACGGGCCCCACTTGAGGAGGTGGAGGGGTTTGCCACACTTCCCTGTCAGGTGGCTGGCCCAGGACACCTCTCAGGGACACCCTCGCTGTGGTCTCTGTCTTGCTGGTAGACAGGCCACAGGGAGGGGCAGAACATACTTTCTCCACCCTGGGTACAGCAGGGGTCCTGAGCATGCAGTGCCATCAGTGTGCTGCCTACGGTGAGCCAGGTACCCTGGGGACTGTGAGGAGGGGCAGCTGAGCTGGGCAGGCTGTGCCTCCGGGAGGTGGTGACGTCTTGGCTGAGACCTTGAAGAATGTGTGAACGGAGGCAAAAGAGGGAGATGGGTTCAGCCTGCCATGTGCCCAGGTGTCTGAATGAGCAAAGTAGCTTAGGAGGAGGGAAGGTTCTAGACCAGGGGAGGGGATGCTGGGTGCCAGGGGTGAGGTGGGACGTTTGGCTGCCTGGATTTTCACACACAGGGCACCATGCAGGTGCAGAAGTGGGAAACGATTCTTCCTGGGCGGGTTCTGGTCAGGCCAGGACTAGGGTGAGGATTAGGATAGCAGCTGGGTGTGCTTTAAAACACATCCACCCAGGTTAGCAGACAGCCTGGAAACTTAAGGTCTCCCACAAGACCACCCTCACTTCCGACCCCAGCTCCAAGCTTGGGGGTCGCACGACACCTGCACTTCTGATCCACTGTTTACAAATGCTGGGGTTCACATGACCCCCTTGGGCTTGATGATTGGCTAGAAGGACACAGAACTTCATGGTAGTCTTATCATGAAGGACATTAAGTAAGGACCTGCCAAATGCAGACGTGTGGGAGGGGTTCTGGGACGGTCCCCAGTGAGAGCTGCATGTCCACGCCCCATGGAATCAAGGGTGTCAGCCTCCTGCACATCTGTAGCACATCTGCCAGCCGGGAAGCCACTCCAGACTGCTCTGCCAGGGGCTTTTCTGGGGTTTCATGGCATGGGCGCGGAAGATGGAACGGCTGAATCATTGGCCACGGGATTGAGCTCTATCGCTGGCTGCCTCCCCTGTCTAGGGATCTGGTGGCTCTAATCACATGCCTGGTCTTCTGGTGACCAGCCCCATCCTGAGTCATCTCATCTCTTAGCATTAACTTGGGCTGAGAAATGGCAGAGACACTGCTCTACCTTGGGAAATTCTAAGGATTTAGTGTCTCCCACTAGCAACCAGGGACAAAGACCAGTCCAGTTGTTTGTATGATAAGGAGATGTGAGGCATCCAGGACACAGAATTCCAGGAGATGCTCACCCTCAGAGACAGACTCTGCCCTTGTGCTACCAGGACACATCCATCTCCCCCAGTTTTTCTGGGGTGCCTCCCTGGCCTCCACCTTTGAGGAACCAAGACCTGGGTCTGAGGAGCGGCCCCCAGATCGGAGGTGTGGGGGCTGAGGGGGGCAGCGCGGCTCAGGGGCTCTGCCTTTCACACATCCCTCGGACGGTTGTGCAGAGACTGCTTAGCCCTGATCCCAGCACCCCCCAGCACAGGGGCACACTAACAAAGGCAGGTGACCAGACGGTTTTCATTTGTGTGTCCCGTTCATTCATCAAGGATTTACAGACATGTCCTGTGGGCCACAAGCCACCAGAGACATGAGGAGGGAGGAGCAGGAGGGGCAGAGCCAGCCTCTGAAGGCCTCAGGGATCCAGGCAGGCACTGACGCAGGCAGCCTGGGCTTGAGCCCCTCTGTCTGCAGCAGCTCTCAGACTCCGCAGGACCCGTGATCCTCAGGATAGGCCTCACTTCCCAGTCTGAGCTCCGCAGCTGTCACTGTGTCTCCTGCAGTGGCTGATGGGGTGATTAAACAGGATCGCTGGGCCATGCCCTGCATACCTGGCCTGCCACACAGCAGGTCCAGGTCATTGCTGTTGTTGAGAACCCAGAGGAACAATTCGTCCCTCAGAACCCGTTTTCATCCTTGGCTTGGAAGAGCCTAAGTGCCTGAGCGTGTTTATAATCACAGACAACTTGGAGTCCTGTGTGAATTATAAGAAAACAAAACCCCAAGAAGCGGCAGGACATTTCCTCAGCCGGTTTTACATGTTTCTTTTTAGTGGCGAGGTGGGGGGTGTATTTTCCTTTATTTAGCTAGAATTCTTCTTGGTAACCAGGTGTATTGGTCAGCTTGCCCTCACTATACCAAATGCCTGGGATAATCAAATTATAAAGAGAAAAGGTTTAGAGGCTGGACTCCATGATCACGTGGACCCATTGCTTTTCCGCCTCTGGTGAGGGAGAAATAGCAGGGGGCACAGGGCAGAGCAAAACTGCTCACTTCAGGGCCAGGAAGCAAAAGGGAGTGAGGGATTAGACCAGGGCCCCCCAATCCCCTTGGAGGGCACACCCTAAAGACCTCCCGTCTCTCTAAGGCTCCACCACCTCTCAATAGCACCACCCTGGGGTCCAAGCAATTAATACCTGGGCCCTCGGGGGTGTTGAAGATCCAAATGGATCTTCTAAGTTCTGCTAAGGTGAACAGGATAATCACGTAGCGAGGAGAGCCAAGACCCTCTTCCTGGTTGCTGCAGTGTCTGCCAAAGTGATGTTCGGATTGCAGCTGGATATGGAATTTGCAATATGCAAATGCAGCCACAGAGCTGGTGGCCTGAAACTTACGAATCGAGGTGGCAGGGGCGGAGCACTAAACTAAACACAGAGTCCTTCTACCCAGGTGACTCCCACACCGCCGGATTCTGTGCTTATAAAGCAGCCCTGGGGTGGGAAGGAGAAAAAAGGCAATGGCTGGGGGCAGCAGGTGTCTCAGGAACCTCCAAGCCCACCTCTCGGGGTGACTCAGGATCCTCCGAGCCAACTGCTCAGGCTACCGAGCCAAATGATGTTTCCGGATTGCTGGGAAAGAAGGGTTTGAGCTACCAGCTGAGACAAACTCAAGGTTAAGTGTGGCTCCAAAATGTGGTCCTTGATGTGAACCCCAAATTTTCTCATTTTATTTCAGTAGACGTCCCATCAAATATTGCGAAAATCATCATTGGTCCCCTCATCTTTGTCTTTCTCTTCAGTGTTGTGATTGGAAGCATTTATTTATTCCTGAGAAAAAGGTGAGTGTGCGGTGTGCTGGCAGCTGGTTGGCTCTCTGGGGGAAAATATACCTAGATGCGGACGTCGGTGTAGCAAAGGTTATTATCAATTTTATTGATATGGGCAAGATGTGATGGTGCACACCTTTAATCCCAGCAGCTCGGGAGGCTGAGGCAGGGGGATTGCAAATTCAGAGCCCGCCTCAGCAACTTCGTGAGGCCCTGAGTCAGTTAATGAGAACCTGTCTCAAAATAAAAAATAAAAAGGGCTGGGGATGTGGCTTAGTGGTTGAGCACAGCTGGGTTCAATCCCTAGTACCCCACCCAAAGGGTTTTTTTAACTGATATGGGATGTGTAACATGCACTTTACTGGTAATAATCATGATACCACATAGAATGCTCTTTATCAAAAATCCCCTCTCTTCAGTCTATTCGACTGAATGTTTTTGTTGACTTTTTCACCAAACCTTTATATCCATCACCAACCTGTGGTTGCAGCTGATGAACAAGTATAGTTCCAACATGAATGGTAATTTTTTAATAAAAAAATAAGACCAAAATAAAATACGAAATGCATATTCATCGATGGTGTGAGCAAAAGCTTTGCTGGATCACGGTTTTTAAATTCTGGAAGAGCATCATCATCTCAGTTTTTTTGTGTCATGCGCTCTCATTAACGCTCCACCCGTTACGTTCTCAAGCTGGGACAAGAGAAGTAGATCCATTCCTGATGTGTGGTGTCTGCCTGTTTCCACTGTGGCCAGTTCCAAGACCTAGAGTGCCGTGAGTGCCGTGAGTCTCAGACTGGTGTCTTCTGTTTTCTCTCCAGGCAGCCAGATGGGCCCATGGGACCGCTGTACGCTTCCTCCAACCCCGAGTACCTCAGCGCCAGTGACGGTGAGCACCAGGCCCTCCCTGTGGGTGCCGGACCCTGCAGACTGCTTTCCTTTGCCATCGCCGTCAGGGGAGAGCTGAGGATTGTCGGACACCCCAGACCGGAGGAGGAAAGCCTCCTCGACCCCTTGGGCTTGCCCACTGACCCGTAGTGCAGAAACCCTGTGACTGAGAGCTGTGAGACAAGTTTGTTAAGTGGTTCCTGTAGCAATTTCACTTTCCAGGCATGATTGGCCAACAGGGTGCCACCTGGGCGTGGCCTCACTCATGCCTGGAGGCTGGGAGGCTGGGTGGTCCAGGGGACCTCACCTGCCTGCAGGTGCTGTCTGGGCTCCAGCTGCAGCTTCGATGGATGGTGTGCAGCATGCTCCCAGCCCCGAGGGAGGGCAAGCAGGGCCATTGGCACATCCCAGAGCTCTGCTGATTCCCACTGACCCAAGAAAACCCTGCAGCCAAGTCCAGGTCCTATGGGTGGGGACACAGGATCCACTCCTTTGTGAGCCAAGCATTTTTCAATCTCTTACAGCCTGTTCCCCATCCCCTGGGCATTTGGCAAACAGCAGCCCCAGTAGGAAGTAGCACTGCTCCAGAGCAGGGTCTGGAGTCAGACAGGAAGGGTGGGCGTCAGGCCTGCTCAGCACTCACCGGCCAGGACCCTGGACTGGCTGTGGCTTCTCCCCAGCTGCTGCCATTTCCGCCACGGGGCAGATGCACCTGCCCTGTTCTGGGTCACTGTCTGAAGCCTGGCAGAGATCCTGGGTCACAGGGTGCATAGCTTTCGCAGGGACCCAGGGGAGGCTCTGGGTGGGAGGTGGCCACCCTGAGGGATCAGAGGAGGATGCTGTGTGGATAAGTGAGGAGTAGTGTTCCCCTGTTCCGTGTATGTGCCGGACGAGTGGGAGGTGCCCCGAGAGAAGATCACCCTCCTGCGGGAGCTGGGCCAGGGCTCCTTCGGCATGGTATACGAGGGCAACGCCAAAGACATCGTGAAGGGTGAGGCGGAGACCCGCGTGGCGGTGAAGACTGTCAACGAGGCAGCCAGTCTCCGGGAGCGGATCGAGTTCCTCAATGAGGCCTCCGTCATGAAGGGCTTCACCTGCCACCACGTGGTAAGTCTGGGTGGTCCAGACAGCGGCCTCCCTCATGTCCCTCCTTGCCTGGCCTCCTCCTGCCGCACAGAGCTGCTGAGGACGTGGAATGTGGACTCCCCCACCCTGCTAAGCCTCACATCCCAAAGATGGGCGGAGACGGTTCCTCCTCCTCCATCCCATCCTCTCCCACCTCTCCTGGAACCAGACTCTGTCAGTGTTCTCCCGTTTTCCAGAACCTTCAACCGTGTTCTAGAATCTTCTGTTGCTTTCTACTATCTTCCTCACTTTCCGGAATTTCTCATATCTTTCTGGGATATTTTATTGCTTTTCGGAAGCTTCCCTGGCTACCTGGAGTCCTCCATCTCTTCCCTCTCCCTGGCTTCTTTGTAACCCTTATCCACACAGAGATCCACCCTTCGCCCTGCCCTCATGCTTCTTGAAAGACAATGAAAACCCTCCCTACCCTTCTGTTCCCATAGTGGCCCCTTCCTTTCTTTGGGCCCTGTGTCCTTTTAACCTTGCCTGGCATATCTATGGGACACGTAAGCCCCCTTCTTGCCTCTGTGATACAACAGATTCCTGCCCTCAGATGGTAGAGACAAGATCCTAACCCAGACGGAGAAGGAAGCATCGGTTAGGGGGAAGTGCTCTGAGAGGAGGGTTGGGGTGTGCATCAGCAGAGACTTAGAGGATGTGAGGGACCCAGCCTGCAGACCTGGGAGGGAGCAGTCAGCAGAGCGAGCAGCCAGTGTGAAGGTCAGGTGTAGGAATGTGCCCGGCGTGCTCAGGGACGTTAAAGGGGTGGGATTTGCCTCGGAATGCACGGACCCTCATCCAAGGACCCCATGCTTACCCTGCAGGTGCGCCTCCTGGGGGTGGTGTCCAAGGGCCAGCCCACGCTGGTGGTGATGGAGCTCATGGCTCACGGAGACCTGAAGAGCTACCTGCGCTCTCTGAGGCCGGAGGCTGAGGTGAGCTGCCTCTACGTCCCCAGCAGGGCGCCCACTCTGCTGTGGGTGCCCGTGTCGCTGAACACGAACCCGTGTTTCAACTCCAGAACAACCCCGGCCGCCCGCCCCCTACCCTGCAAGAGGTGATCCAGATGGCGGCAGAGATCGCCGACGGGATGGCGTACTTGAACGCCAAGAAGTTTGTACACCGTGACCTGGCAGCGCGAAACTGCATGGTTGCTCACGATTTTACCGTCAAAATTGGAGGTTTGTCTTCCGGCCTTTCTGCTTTGAAATGTTTGGCCCAGGCTAGATTTGATTTCGGGAGGAGGTTGTCCACGCTGAGTTGTCAAACCGTTTCTGATAGCATCAAGGGGCAAGGTTTGGGGTGGGGCCCAGTCTTCCGGCTGCTACTCCATTGCATTTATTAATGAACTCACTCACCCCTTCCCTGCTTGGTAGGCGTCAGCACTGCAGTGGACGTTGGTGATGACACGTGGAATAAATCGCTGCACTGCTTGCCTGTGCCATCCAGCACAGGGTGGTCCTGTAACATCATCCACGTTTAAATCACCTTTAATTCAGGTGTTCAGTAGATACCTGCGCCTAGCAGCCATCATATTGGACAGTATGGTCCATGTCATCCTACAGGACATTCTAGTGGGCAGGGCTGTTCTAGAATAGAAGAGTGGTTCACACACAGACAAGACGAGGAACAGTGGGCAAGGAACACTCAAGGAAAGAGGGTTGCACGGCAGAGAGAAAGCATGGGTAGCGTCCAGTTCAGGACGCACCTCTCTCTGCATCTGGCAGGACGAGTGACAGCGTCCGGGAGGGGGCAGCACTTGTGAAGGCCTTGAGGCTGGAAAGATGGCTCCTGTGGTCTGAATAAGGTGGAGGTAGAGGGGATAGAGGCGCAGGGTGTGTGTGTGAGGTTGAGCTGAGAGGCAGGAACCAGATCTGGAAAGGCCTTTCAGGTCACGGGATGTCATCATTATGGGTATCCCATTTGGAAATGGGAGGGAACCTGATCCCACTCGGACCCCAGAAGACATTCTTGTGGGTTAGCAATACAAGCAGGAAGGAGTGTGATTCTATTTGTGATCCCCAAAGAGGATCTGTGTGGTGATGCTCAGGAGACTGAGGCAGGAGGATGGCAGGTTCAAGGCCAGCCTGGACATCTTAGGGAGACCCTGTCTTAAAATACAAAATAAAAAAGGGCTGGGGGTGTAGCTCAGTGGCAGCGCGCCCCTGGGTTCAGTTCCCAGTACTTCAAACAAAAAACTGAAACCAGAACCAAACCAAACCAAAATCCACAGGCAAACACAACAAACGAGGAGAAACCCAGACAAATGAGCAAAGCTCAAAGACACCCTCTTACATTGCGATGGGAGCAGGAGGGGACTTGACCCTAATTATGTGGCCTTTCCTGGGTTGTCGCTATCAGATGGAGAGATGGGTCTACAGGTGAAACGTGGTGAGCCTGGATGGTTCCACGGTAGAGAGAGGAGTAGACGGATTAGAGGGAGCTGTGGAGTGAGGTGGGTGGGGGCGGCTGCTGTGCTGGAGGTGGGGAGTGAGCAGAGGGGCAGATCAGGGCCCGATTCTGAGCTTCTAGGAGGCCAGCTGGTTGAGTGGCAGAACCAGTGGAGACCAGAAGGTTGACTGTAGAAAGTAAAAAAGTCAGTTTGGGTGATGGTGAGGGTTCAGTACGGGTGGGAAGGGTGCATTGTTGAGAGTGGGACTCCCAAGCTTTGGGACAGAACCTCGTGTCTGTCATTTGGTGCCTCCTTTTCCCCTCCCTTTAAATGGCGGTGCATATTCTCCCTCCACGTCCCCGTAAACACCCTCAGAATCCACTGTCACTGAATATGACCAGCCTCCAGGTGAGCGCGTACCTTGGGGGCAGGGGAGCCTTGAAGGGCTCTCTTGAGGAGCAGGGCAGTAGCACGGCAGGTGCGTGAGCAGTGGGCTGCAGCTTGAGGGTGTGAAATATTCGTTGTCAGATTTTGGAATGACCAGAGACATCTACGAGACGGATTACTACCGGAAAGGGGGCAAGGGCTTGCTGCCTGTACGGTGGATGGCCCCGGAGTCCCTGAAGGATGGGGTCTTTACCGCTTCTTCTGACATGTGGTGAGTTGTGGGTGGATCGGCAGACGCCTGGGCTTGGGACTAGGCTTGGTGACTGGCCTATCTTCCTCTCATCTCTTCATGGAGGAAATGAAGGCATCATCCTGTCTGGAGACCCCTGCATGGCCACCCTTGCCTTCCTCCTGAGATGATTCATAGGAATTTCTGAATTGCAAAATGAATCGTTTTATAATAATTCAGTTCTAGCAAATGACAAGGGTGTGTGTGTTAATGGCTACCTTGTTAACCACTCTCAACTGTCATTGGCAGGTCCTTTGGTGTGGTCCTTTGGGAGATCACCAGCTTGGCAGAGCAACCCTACCAAGGCCTATCTAACGAACAGGTGTTGAAGTTTGTCATGGATGGAGGGTACCTGGATCAGCCCGACAATTGTCCAGACACAGTGTAAGTGTGGAGGCGGAGTGCAGCGTGTGAGGTGTTCCTCTCAAAGGCATTGCCCATTGCACGTGTGCTTGTGTCTGCATGCACAGTTGAGTGTGCACACCGTGTGCCCAGTGTGCTTGTGTCTGCCGGTTCTGCGTCTTCCTGCACAGTTGAGCATGCACACCGTGTGCCCAGTGTGCTTGTGTCTGCACCACATGTCTTTGCGTGCATGCTTGCATTCGTATATTGCATTTTGCATGCAAACTTAGTTTTGTGTGTGTCTCCGTGTGCATTTGGGTTTCTGTAGTTTACATGTGTGCATTTAAGAGTGAACACACTTATCTGCGTACTTACATTGCATGTCATGCCTTTGCACGTACACTTATTCACGTATCCTGGGTCTTACATGAGTGTGTGCATTTCATGTTGCAGCTCTGTGCGTGCTTGTGTGTGTGTCCTGTGTCCATGCTTGTTTTTCCGCATCCGGTCTTCACACGTGCTCTTATTGTACATCACATCTTTGGAAGGTTGTTCAGGAAACCACAGAAGTGGCTATCTTGGGAGGAGGAAATCAGGGAACTTGGAGGAAGAGAGACCTAAGTTTGTTTTTACTTTATACACTTAATTTTTTTATTAGGTAAATGCATTAGGTATCTCCCCATGTATTTTGTTTTTGCATTAAATAGTCAACACACATATGCAATTAAATATTTGGAAAATTGTCTAGCCTCACTAATGATCCAATAAATATAGAGTAAATAAAGAAACATAGTGCCTTCAAAAATCAGAAAAAAAGGAAAAAAGAAGAAGAAAAAGTGCTCACAACATCATTGTTAAACTTTCTTACTGCCTTTTGTACTAGCTACAGAGCAATATTATTTAAAATTGCAAAGAAAAAAATCGTAAAGTCGGCTAAATATCCTATGAGACTTGCTAAATAAATTGAGGCATTAAAATGATGTAGTAATTGAAATTTCCAATGATGCTTGTGAAAAAGTAACTAATCGAATAGTGAATGTTCAAATATTAAGTGAATAAAGTGTTTTCTGTTACATTTCCAAATGTGGCCAGGTGGAACAGACAGCAGAAGGAAAGATGTGAGCGAGGGATATTTTTCTCTATACTTTGGGATGTTTTGAAATGTTCTGCAATGAGTACTTATAACACCATGTAATAAGTACTTTTTTATCAGTATTTGCTACGTTTTTATGCTTCTGAAAATTTATGGGAAGTCGTGCTAATGCTTCCTCACCCAAAGAATAAGGAATCAGTGTAGAGGACCTCATATGACCAAATGTGAGAAACGGAGTTATTTAGAAACTCTGGGAAAAATATTTCTAAAGTGGCCTCAGGTGCCCAGTTTGCAGCTGGCGTTAGTTCCAGGGTCAGGGAAATTGAGCCCCAGGCAGGAGTTCACGGACTTCTCCTATGGAGGATGGATTGTATGGATTTCCAGGCGTGTGGGCCTTGTGCTGTTGTAGCTCCTCTGCTCCAGTGGTTGTAGCTTCAGGCAGTTTATGAAAAAGAACACGAATGACCGGGTGCCAGTGAAGCTTCATTCATAAACGCACTCAGGGGGCAGATTGGGTCAGAGGGCTGGGGTTCGTTAGAGTCGGGGAAAGGAGGTCAAGTGGGAAACAAGCCCCCACCCCCGTCCTGAGTGCTTCTGGTTGAGCAGAGTGGTAGCCTGGGGGTCCCAAGGCAGCCCCTGAGGATGCAGCGTCCCCTCCTGGCAGGTACGGTGCAGCCTGCAGGGAGAGGCCAGGTCTGTGGCTGAGGCCCCACTGCCACCCTCTGGGGCCTTTGGCAGGAGCAGAGCTGGCTCCCAGGGTCAGCCCACACAGCCACACTGCAGGGGTTCCAGTGTCTCCACCTGAAGGGTCTTCAAGCATAGCGTTGATGGTGGGCACAGGCAAGCCCTTTCAGGGAGCCCAGGTGGGAATGCAAACCTTATGAGGTGCACCAGGCGCAGGAGGGGAGGGGGACAGGGACGTTTAAATGATGCCCCACGCTACACGTGGTTCCGGAGGGACAGCCCTTAGGCTTACGGTCAAAGCCACCTTCTACACCCCTGCCTTGAGGAGCGCTGCACACGTGGCCGCCCCTGACATGAGCATGGGTCATCCCTGGGTGTCCGCTCCAAGACTAGGTGGGGGCTCTGCGGGACTGGACCCCCAGACTCACCCGCGGCGTGTCCCTCTGTCCTGCAGCACCGAACTGATGCGCATGTGCTGGCAGTTCAACCCCAAGATGAGGCCGACCTTCCTGGAGATCGTCAACCTGCTCAAGGATGACGTGCACCCCAGCTTCCCGGAAGTTTCCTTCTTCCACAGCGAGGAGAACAAGGCTCCTGAGGGCGAGGAGCTGGAGATGGAGTTTGAGGACATGGAGAATGTGCCCTTGGATCGGTCCTCACACTGTCAGAGGGAGGAGGCTGGGGGCCGGGAGGGGGGGTCCGCGCTGGGCATGAAGCGGAGCTACGAGGACCACATCCCCTATACCCACATGAACGGCGGCAGGAACGGGCGCATCCTGACCTTGCCCCGGTCCAGTCCCTCCTAACAGGAAGGGCCCCTGTTTCCACTTTCCTCCGGTTCGAACGCCTCTAGAAAACTCAGGATTCTCACGACTCTGCCCCCACGTCCCACAGAGCTCAGAGACCGTTCCTGTACATTTCTGTCCATCCTGACCCGCAACTCGCTGTGTGCCAGGCGACTGGTCCTCAGGAGATTAAACTGTGAACCTGGAGGGGAAGGGGTTTCCACAGCTGCTGCTCTTTGGGCATCCACGGTCGCAAACCAGGATTTATTGAAAGAAAGCATCTGTTTTTACAGAGATTTTTTTTCCTTTTTCTTTTGCTAGGGTCTACAGTATAAAAGATAAAACTTGTTTGTGGAACAAAAGTTTGAAAGGAAGGAAAAACAAAACCCTGTCCCAGCAGAATCCCAAGCTCTGCAGGGTGGGTTTTTTTCATCCAGGCAGAAGGATTTTTTTTTTTCTTGTTCACAAAATCAGTTCCTCAGATTGACCAATAGCTGCTGCTGTCATACTTTCGATAAGGGTGTGCAGCCCGGGTGTGTGTGCACACGTGTGCTTTGCGTGCGTGTGCAGAGCATTCACGCCGGGCTGATGCTTTGGCGCTGAAGGTCCTGCTGCGGGCAGCCCGTGCGCTCGTGTTCCTCTCCGCCCTCGCGTCTCCCCGCAGACTGTGCCCTTGACAGATTCTTCTCCTGGCAGAAGTCTTGCCTCAGGGCTCTTTTTCCCTTCCCTATGGTGAATAAAACATTTTCCAGGAGCTGAGGAAGAACAGTTAGTTTGCAGTGATGATCATGGATGTTCGCAAGACCCAAATGAAAGCTAGGACAAAAAGAAAAAGAAGCGAAAGGAGGAAAAAACCTCCTGAGATGACAGTTTTGAGAATATATTTGTAATGTATTTAATTTTTAAGGAATCTCTGGCATTAGCCTACTAAGTTATTGACTTTCCTGGAGGAGTTCCGGGTGGGTCTGCCTGTCTGGGGCGAGGGAGTGAGGCGTAAGCAGCCTCGGAGTTGGGTCTTAAAAGGCGTCTGTTTTCTGGGAATTAAACCACATTAGCTGCTAACCCTTTCGGACATTTTGAGGCCATGCGGAGTGTGTGGGCACCTGGGTTTTACGGTTAGTCCAGTTTGGATATTAAGTTCTGCTGAAGTGTCCTGCTTGGATAGACTGGTAGTTACCTGGAGATGAGCTGCCTTCAAGAACACGTGTGTTCACCCTACGATTCTCAGTGTGCCTCCCCCAGGGCATTCCTTTTCCTGGGTGTGCAGACACAGCAGATCAGGTCCCAAAGACCAACAAGGATGGACTTTGAGAACACCGAGCAATATAGCAGGGGATGCCTGAGAATACCTTCAGTCCCCTCCATCCTTGGGACATCTGAGCATCCTCAATACCAATCTCCCAGAGCTGCTCTGTGCCCAGGGACCTCAGCTGGGCCAGGTGTGTTACCTGAGCATCACCCTCAGGGGCTTATCATGTTGCATTCTCTAAGAAACTAGTGTTTGGAGGAGAAACCAGCAAAGACTTCCCCACCACTGAGAACTTCTGAATGGGTGTGAATCCACAGTTTTATTTCTTTGTAGGGAGAATCACAGCTGCTCGAGTAAAGAACATGGTGAACCCACCCCTTGGGTTCATCAAAACCACCCCCACAGATCATCCTGAGTGTTTTCCTACAAATGTTTGCTTCCTCCTTCTTCTCTTAATTTGTGTGACATAGAGTGGCGACCTCCGAGCCCTCTCAGTTCTGGATTGAGAACACAGGTAGACACGAATTCCAATCGCCTATTACTATCTTATTTATATGATTTGAGAAAATACGGTATGTAAAATATTGCTGGGGAGCCTCAGTGATTGGGCACAAGAAGTAAGAGTACAGAAATTATTTTTGCCAAAATTATTTTGTAAATAGGAGAGGGTCCGAACGTCAACGAAGACACATAGATCTAGGTATTTTGTTCTTTTTGTAGCCAACTTGTAGTGATGACACACTATGCTAGCAGCGATTTTCACATTTTTCTAATTCAGAAAGGTTTTCTTATATTAGTGGGGGAAAGTATTTATTTTAATATATAAAATCACTCTAAAATCACTTTCATAAAAAATGGAGTGCATGTAAATTTTTATCAAGGAAAAATAAACAGGTGAATGTGGGTCATGGTTTTCTTTTCCAGCACAGTCTACCTCAGTGTATTTGAGGCTTCAGAATCCCACCTGGATCCAGTCTGAATCAGAAACAATGAGTAGCAGCTGATTCTAAATGGCAGGGACCAGTGAGAATTTTGAAGGAGGGAATTGGGATGAAGAAGTTGTAGCCTTCATGTGAACCTAAGTCCTTTTTCTCCGACTGATAGTATTCCTCTCTGAATTTAATCTTCCTTTAAAAAAAATTCTGAATCTGTTGATACTGTGCACCCCAAACATCAACTAAGTTTCAGGCCATTGTGATGTAGCTGATCTTTGGGGCACCTGGTCTACCTTCCTTGGTTGACATGTCGGTGTCTTCTCTCCTGCTGGGGTGAAGGCAAGCTTTGGCTCAGGGCCAGCATCCACCCACTATCCCGCTGAACCCCTCAGAAGTGAGTGCAGAAGTGCCCTGGATTCTCTGGTGGCTTGTTCCCACTCCTTTCAGACTGATAATGCTGTCCGGGGGCAGAATGGATTGTATTCACAGGCACCCCACACAAAGCACCTAAAGCAACAGCTGCTTATATGGGAGATGGGGACAGGGAGCAATTCAAAACCCAGCAGTGTACTGAACACATTTTTAACAACAAAACCTTGAACCCCTGTGTTGGGACTTGGTTGACCTCAAGCTGATCCTGTTCAACCTGTGTGGCTTTAAGAACTCTTGTGAAAATCTAGGCAGGGTCAGCATGGCCCTTGTCATATTTGCCAAACCTCACTGCCCTTGTGGATTTACTCCTGCCCACCTGTCCTGGAGAGGGGTAGAGTTCTGGGCCTACCCTTTACCAACGAGGCTCCACCAATTTTATTTTGATGTCTACTGTGCAATGAAAAGAAAAAGCAGCTGTTGGTTCTCAGACCTTTCAGTGTTAGGAAAGTTTGACTTTGTGACATTTTAAGTTTGGCCCTAGAAAGGCATGGCTGTCCTGGGAGTTGATAGTGAAGGATTACCAAAAAATCAACAAAACTGACTTAGGTGGACACACTCTATTTGTTTTTAAAGATGTCTCACAATTATGAGCACTTTTTCATTAACATGTGAAATCCACGTAATTGTTTCTTCTTTCAGGAGAAGAATAGCAAACACATCTCTCTCCATAGGTCAGTGATGTCAAGCACATACTCGGAAATGTCTGTGTTCTGGGAACTGTCCCAGGTGCTGTCCTGTCATTTCAAGCTAGTGGGATGGGGGAACACTGCCGTTCTCTGGATATAGCACAATTTAGTGAAGATGTGTGATTGAAGAAAGGGTTAGCACATGTAGTGCTGTGCTGGGTTAGGAAGTCTTTTCTTTGTAGCTCACTATGACACTGGTCACTGGACAGTAACGTCATCAAAGCATGGTTCATGCTGGTCACCCTGGTAAATGAATGGACATGCTATTGTACCAGCAATCGTCGTTTTTCTACTTCATGGTGGGTGGAATTTGGGGATTAAATGTCTTCTGGATGCCACCTGGTGAGTCTTTGACACCTTGGGCTCTTCAGAAATTATGGGTTTGTTGGGGGTGGGGGAAGGGGAATGCTGATTTTTATATAAATGGCGTGCATAGAGTAGTGTCATTTAAGAGAATCTTCCAGAATGTTTTTAAGAATGCTCAATTATGCTAGGGTTGGAAATGGAAAGAACAGACCAGCACTTGTTCTTTAGAGCACACAAAAAGAATGTGAAGGACTTTCAAGAGCTGTGGCTGAAGGTAAATACGTCCTTAGAGGTCTCCGAGAAATGGAGGGAAGCAATGACTTTTTGAGCTCACTGACACCTGATACCAATCAGGGCCAGAACCAGCCTCTAACCAAATTTGATGTGGGTGTAGACCACAAAAATCTTTGTTAAAACCCGATCATGAATCTGGGGCTCTTGGTCTTGTTTGAGAGGGAAGGAATAACCCCAAATGAGTGTGCACTGATGCACACGTTCAGGATAGTCCATCTGTCCTTGCGTCAGATCTGCTGCTCTTCGCCCCTTCGTGTGTCTGGGTGGCTTGGCCTGCACGCCAGCAGTGCAGGTGAAATGTGCCACAGCTTTTTCAGAAAACAGCTCAGAAACATAAAACCACACAAAGCCCAGTTAGTATTTTTTCAATGTTTTCCTACAAGAGCCAAGTACCACCATGTACAGAATATGCCTTTTTTTTCCCGGTTGTGGGGTGGGGGGACTGGAGGTATTGGAATTGTTCTGCATGTAAAATATGGGATAATTACTTGTTTATATGAAAATTCTGAATAAATTATCTGAGAATACCTTTGTGTTTGTGTGGCTGACCTCTGTGGGGTTGTGGGTTGGAGGTGGGCTGTCAAGGGAAGCCTTGGAAAGTCGTGGGTTCTGGAATAAATTCTCCGGTTCTTCAGCAGTGAACTGAAGGTTAGGCAGTTGCTGCTGGCAGAGCCGATGACCGCCAGGCCCACACCTCTACAGCCAACCCGATGATTTGCACATTGCATTGCTTCCCGAGGCCTCCCAGACCACCTCTCCCTTCACATCCAGCCACCCAGGGGCTCACTCTGGGATACCAGGAGCTTGTCTGATTCCAACAAGCCAGAAACTCATGTCAAGCATTTTAAATGTCAACCTGGCAGTGAAGGTCTGTCCCCAAGGTGGGTGAATGGACCATGGATTGGAAGCTGATTTTGGACAGCTTTCCTTGAACTGAATGAGGGTAATGGGGGAGGAGACAGATTACCCACCTTTAACTCCTTCTGTGGCTTTTAAAGAGTCATATAACTTAACATGCAAGTTTTTGCTGCATAGCAAACATCTCCGGAATTTAGTGGCTTCAAACAGTAAACATTTCTTTTTGAAAAAACTTTAATTGATACATAAAGACATACAGGTGGTACATATTAATGGGGCACCATGAAATGTCCAATACATGAATACATTACATAATGTTTCAATCAGGTTAAATATATTTATCTTCTCCAACATTAATCATTTTTAATGGTGAAAACCTTCAAAATCCTTTTTCTTGCCTTTTGAAATGTTCGGTACATTTTTTTGTTGTCTGTAGTTACCCTATTTTGCAACAGCACACCAGAGATTTTTGCTCCTAACTAACTTAGCATTCACTGATTAACCTTTCCCCATCCTTCTCCATGCCGCTGTTCCTCTGTATTCTCCACAGCATCTGGTAACCAATCTCTCCCAATTTCTAAGAGATAAACTTTTTTTTTGGGATCCTACATATGAGTGAGATCATGTACTTATCTTTCTGTGCCTTCCGTATTTCATTTAACATAAGGATCTCCATCCATGTTGTTGCAAATGAAAAGATTTCATTATTATTCATCACTCGATAGTTGTTTGCATCTGTGAGCTATTTTGAATAATGATGCAATAAATATGGGGGTGCAGAGGTCTCTTCAGCATCCTGATTTCATTTCCTTTGGTAGTGGAGTTGCTAGATCAAACATTTCTTCCTTACATGTGTTCGCTGGGTGGTTCTTCCAGTCTTAGTGTCACTGCTGTGTCTGAGGTCTTTGCTGTAATAACCAAGATTGCAATCAGGAGGAAGAGAAGGGGCCAGGATCCCAAACCACCTTCAGTGACCTAACTTCCCTCCTTGAAGTTTCATTGCCCAAAGGTTCCACCACCTCCTCAAAGCACCAGAGGCTGGAGACCAAACTTTCAAATACATGGGCCTTTAGAGACATTCAAGATCTGGGCTGCAACATTTTCCTCTAGGTTATAGAGCACTTTTAATTCAGACAGTAGCCAAGAACAGAGTTTTATAAACTTAGGGGAACCAAGTTCAATAGACACTCTCTGTAACAGCACCATCTACCAAGAGTGGGCCCTTGTCACCTAGATCTTCAAACAACTCCAAATGTCGGTCTCCATGAGGAAACACTTCTTGCTATTGGTGTATCCTAGAGTCCATTTAGTCCACATCCTTTGCTGTAGGCAATGCAAACACTTTCACATGCATGCCCTCCCTGGGAATTCTAAACTCTATGCCTTTTATTGTATATCAATTATATTCAGAAGAGGTCGAAATTAAACAAGATGGAGCATAGCATACAGTAAGCACTCAGTGTCATTTGTTGCTACTATCAGTATCACCACTACCATCATAACCACCCCAATCATCATCCCTACCATCATCATCCCCACCATCCATCCCTCCCACCACCACTACCACCACAATCGCCCCA
>PVKS010035714.1:0-19879 GCA_004027875.1 Aplodontia rufa | reverse complement strand
GCAACAAAAGCCACAAGAAAAACTAAATTGATTCTCTTTCTCTGTCTCACTGTCCCTCTTAAAAAAAAAAAGAAATTATATATGTGTATACACATATATAATTTAAAAAGACCTAAAATCAAGAACACAAAATCAAACTTAAATATCCTGAAACAATCAGCAACTTTAGAGAATAAATATTTAGAGAAATATTTTCAGTTCTTTGAACAGAAGTATTTGTTAAAGTAACTAGAGAGCTAAAGGATTAGGACCTTCGGAGATTTGTGCATCTTACTGCTCGTTGGCCTTTATCATTCTGTAGAATGCCTTTTTAAAATTGGAAAGGAAATGGCAAGGAGAGAGAGAGATAGGAGAGAGGCGATGGTGATGGATATCATCTCTGTGTACTTCTAGGTAGCAATACACAGACTCTCAGTACTTTTTTATATCACACATATCCCCTTTATATTATTTCCCCTTTGCCACTCTGCTCACATCCTTTTATATAATTCCAGAGAGGAAAGACAATACCACTTTCCTTAGAAATATTTTCTACTGCCTGCCTACTCTTTATCCCATGACTCATAGGAAACCCAATCAATAGTGCAGTTCTTAACACCTAAAAGGGGTAACAATTGATATTTAAATGGCCTTTAACATTTTACGATTCAATTAGTCTGCTGTAATCAGTGAGTTCCTGGGTGGTAGGTATGCTGGGAGCATTCCAGCAAAAAAAGTGCAAGCAGCCAGAACCAGATGGGGTTAGGTCCCGAGAAAACAAAATTTGCAGTGCAATGTTTTAGTGCCAACTTTCAGGGGTTAGTAGTTCAAACCATTAAGCAAGGAGCCCTAGCAGCCAAACCTGTTTCTGCAGCAGCAGCTAACCAACCACTCCCAATGAGGCATTCACAAATGTTTTCCAAAAGTACAATGTGTCTTCAAATACATTTCCTGTGTTGATGGTTTTAAATCCACTCTTGTATTTTTTACTCAAAAAAGTATACTATTTTACATGTAAATTATTAAGAATGGAGTTATGAAAGAATTTTCAATACATAGTGAACTTACAAAAGAGATCATTAGTGTCCTTTATTGTTTGATGCTCTCTGTTACAGATGATTTAAATAACTATACCTAGTTTATTAAAATACATTTATATAGAATAGCAGAATTCATGACACTATGGGCCCTTCACTCTGCTTCATAATGGGATTATGCAATTTTACTCTCTGCCATGGAATTTCCTGCAGTAACTTCCCACTCTTTGATGTTAGGCTCACCAACTATATTGGCCAACAGGATGTTAACAGATAAAACCCAAAATTTGCCTGAGGTATGTTTGAACGGTTATGTTTAGTCTTTCACCTGTCTTCCAGTGTCATGAAAATAATGTGCCTCATCTATACAGTAGCTCCAAAGAGGATGTAATTTACCTGGAGATGATCCCAGTCCACATTAGCAAACCATTGGCTAACCATTGATATATGAATAATGAATGCTTTTTGTTGAGCATTCTTTAAGAATGTTGTGTTGTTTAATACAGAGTGTTATTTTAGCAACAGTTAATGGAAAGCAATGGCCAATTAGGGACTTACAGTTATTTGAAGGACTGAAGGAGTTAATGCTGAACTAAACCAGTAGGAAAGACTTCACAAAACCAAACAGGCATATTTGCAATTAAACTGCTCTTTTTGATACAACTCCGTTGGTACAGGAACCAGCAATTTAAATATCATACCACCTTGGCCATCATACAGAGACAAGGAAACTGTAGCCCTAACTATTAGGTCCAAGAAAACATTGCTGAGCTGATCCAGGATCTTAGACTTTATACAGGAATTATGGATATGAACTATTATTACTAAATCTACCCCAGAAGAATGAATGTTGCTGCAATATCTTCTCTCCATCCATTAACTTGAGTTTTACACTCATGTCAAAGGAATGTTATGATTGATGTCTCTTTAAAAGCCTTGGCAAAACGCAGCTAAAAAGGGGATCCTGTATAGTGTGATGTGGCTTTGTAGAAAGAACATGTAGCCATTAGTGAAGAACATTAGTAAGAACAGACAAACAATGACAAAAACAGTGGGGAGGGAGTTAGAATTGTAGACTAATCCAGATTATAGTAAAATGCATGAATGCTAGGCAGGATGTACTTTTCAAACCAGAACCTAGGGAAATGCTCAGTGATTATTATTAGAACAATAAAAGTAGAGACAACAAAACCTAATACTGATATAGAGACTAATTTCACTTGAATTATCCCAAATAACATGTGTGGAAATTGTTGGCTAATGTAATATCCATTCATGATAAAAGACAAAGCCATCATCCAACATTGATTTGACTCAAAGACAAGGAAGAATAAAGTTCGTGAATAGATAGAATTTATCCCCTCTTTTGAGAGAGGCAGGACTTACTTCTTTCCAGAATTTGTGAACAGATTACTCAGTGTTAAAATTCCAAAGGATTTTCATGCTCATTAGAATCTGTGAAATTGAATTCAGCTGTATTAAAATCACTTTGTGCTAACCCAATATAGACACGCACACACTAACATAAAAGCACACACAAGCATGTACACATTTTTATATATTTGTTTTACACAGTAGAAAATGATGAATACCTATCTTGAAAATTTTTCTGTCATTAATGGAATTGGTGCTAGAAAAAAGGGGAAGGGACTTTTTCACCATTTGTTTTCAGTGTCCTTTATATATGTTGAGCACCTGTTATTTATTTTCAAACAGGGGATAGGACCATGAACCCAGCCCAACTCACAGGACTTTTGTGAGAATAACAAGAGATAATTTCTGTATCCACTTAAAGTTGTTAAAGTGCTATTGTCACATGAATTATGTCATGAGGATTAGTGTTAGCCTCATTTGGCGAAGGGAAATGTCACGGTTGTAAATATTTCCAGTCTACATAGCCAACAGTGGACAGACTAGATTCATTTGTTGCTATGGTGATGCATTTCAGACAAATGAATTTGGTATAGAATTTCCCTGAGCTGATTTCCTTTTGCATGAGATACTTTTCTTTTCAGAACGCATGCCTCATTATAGAATTCTATCTACCTTAAAGATTTCAATTATCAATATGGAAAAATTCATCATAGATTAAAAAGTTTAATAAATATATTATTGGATCTCTAGTTAAATATTGTCTTTACTAGATTTTACATGAACATCGATACAGTTCATTTCTATTGTTAATTTATACAACACATATATCAATACTTTCTTTCAAGTTTCACTACTAGCCCTATATGTGTATAAGTTGTCTCTGTATCCTCACTCACAAGTCAATTTTAATATGATATATTCTAAAGAGAAAATTCAATACCCTTGTTACAATCTTCCCCATTGACCTTACCATTACTCCTTTATATAGAGATATACATGTCTCGAATCTGCACGTATCATAGCTACCCAAGCTCTATACCATAAATGTGTAAGCTGTTTTCTATTTTACATATTGGAAATAAAACCTGAATAAATATTCATAGATTTCATAGCATAAATACTTAGAAGATCTGTAATTAACTGAGCCTAAAACTCTTAAATCACAATTACCTGGTCAAAATCATCCCTCTCATAAATGTATTTATGGGTATTTACGAATTGCATTTTTCCGTGAAAACTTGTACCAGTATACTCTTTCAAACCAAAGATTTCAGTTCCCATTCCAAAGTAGGTGATTATCTTAAAATTAAAAAATAGCCTAATTGGGCTGGAGCTGTGGCTCAGTGGTTTCAGCGCTTGCCTGGCAAGCACGAGAACCTGGGTTCAAACCCCAGCACCACGTACACAACTAAGTGTTGGAGCAACTAAGGCTATGTGAAAAACTAAATAAAGTTGTTTCTCTCTTTCTCTGTCTCTCTCACTGTCCCTCTCTCTTAAAAAAAAAAAATAGCCTAATTGACAGGCAAAAATGGAATATTGTTTTTCAGTGAATTTTGTTCATTTACCCTTTTTTCCTTCCTTCCTTCCTTCCACCCCTTTTTTAAAAAATAAAATTGAATTTTATTTCCTATATTGTTTCCACCATCACTTGCACTTTTTTGTTGAAAAATGTTACCATATATTTCATGAGGGATTAGCACCCAAAATATATAAAGAAGTCTTTTAACACAATAGCAAAACAAAGTAACCCTAACCTGGTTAAAATAATACACAAAGGATTTAAATAAAATTTTGGCCAAAGAAGACATAAAAAATGGGCAACAGGTATATAAAAAGATGCAAAACTTCACTAATCACCAGAGGGATATGAATCAACACTTCATTAAGATATCACCTTAGTCCTGTTAGCATTGCATGCACATATATATATACATATATATATATATGTATATATATAAATTAACTAATTATCTTAACACTATGTATTATATTAATCTTTTACCCACTATTTATAAATGTCACCTTTATCCAGCTTTTTGAAATATATAGGTGATTTTTATTTTGGTTACTTTTATTTGTTTCATCATTTGTTCATGATAAATGCCAGCAAAACATTGTGTATGGTTTTAAATATTTGAATATATGGTAGAGCAAACCCCCCTCTCATTTCTTTTCTTTAAACCTTTTTTTTTTAATGTGTATGTTTCTCCTAAAAATTAACTCATTAGTATACCTAAAGAATCACATTGAAATATCTCTTTACATGGAAAACACATCTATGTAATCCACCCTACAGTGTGATGGATTTCTTTCACATGTTCCTGTTAGTGCTAGAAAATATTTCCTTAATAATATTCTCTAATGGCATTTTAAATACTTGTGTGTGGTTGTTCTTAAGAAAGAGAATAGAAATAAGAAAACTACCCTACTCCTACTCTGAGTACAATCATACAGCATTTGTGATTGGCACACTTATTATTTAAGACTGGGCTCTATAAGAAGTCTTTTATAAAAAGAAAAAAAATAATGCTCTTAATGCTCCCCAATCAGCATGAAGTTTGTCTCCAGTTTTCATTTACTCTGTACCACTTTAGTTTATGCCTAAATCGAACTTTCTATTCACAAAAGTTGAAAAAAATCTTTATGACTCCAAGAGAAAAGTGGTTATATTGATAAAACTACATTTTGTTAACTATTTTATTGAATCTCGGGCAGATTGGGAAAGTAGAGGTTAATGTTTGGTGAGATTAAGTAAAATGAATTAGGTCATATTTCCAATAAGGTAAAAGCTGGGATTCAGTGCCACATATGCAAAATACCATTGCTTTTCTAAAAACATGCAAGTAAATAGCTCGTATTTAGCAAAAGAAAAAATATCCTTTTAAAATTATTATGCATTTTATCTTGTCCATAATTATTCATACAAATAATTATTTTTTTCAAGATTTTCAATTGTTCTATACATATTTACAACAGTTATTCAATGCTTGTGTCATGCTCAGGTTACATTTCAATATTTACTTAAGGCTGCATGGACATTGGATAACCTCAGTGACAACACAGGTCTAAAAGAAAAAAAAAAAAACTTCATAAACACTTATTCAGGGGTTGGGGATTGGGGATTTAGCTCAGTAGCAGAGCGCTTGCCTAGCATGCCCAAGGCCCAGAGTTTGGCCCTCAGCCCCGAAAAAACAAAAACAAAAACAAAAAATACTTATTTTACACTTTCACAACCTTATGAAAAAGAAAACAAAAAAACATTTCCTTGCCTTTACAATTGAATTTGGAGATTTTATTTCTGAAACATTTTCAAACTGCAGTGTTAATACAAAGGAAGATAAACGGAAGTTCTTTTAAAATGTGTAGTCCTTTTCTGAGCAAAGACATAAAGAGTCTAATGCTCTCTTTGATACCTGAGAAAGTATCACAGAGTTAGATAGTGATAGGGCTAATATTTGAACCTAACTATGAGCAGAGCTTGTAACTCTCAGCTATGCCCTTCCCTGCATTAAAGAATAAATATGTATGCATGTGCACACACACATATGCACACATGTACAAGTCTGAAATGCATGCAAATAAAACTAAACGAGAAAAATTAAAGATAACAGAAATTTAAGAGTTGAGTTTTCTAATAAAGTGTTGCTAAAGCTTTCATGAGGGCATTTTTTAAAATTAATTAAAGCTATCAAATTCCTGAATTCTTTAATTCTTACTGAAAGGATTAAACCGGCGCACCAATACCAAAACCAATCATCGGAGATGGGTTCCCCGTTTATTACGGGTATATAAGATTATTTATAGGGGATTTTCATGGGGGTTGGGGTAGTTAGAGCAGAGGGCAGATGCTGATTGGTTTGCTGCCCCAAGGAGAGTGGCGAAAGTAGGTCATTGGGTGTATGTTTGTGCCTGTGGGAAAATTAGAGCCCGGAAGGTTAGAGCTGGGAAGATTAGAGCCAGGAAGATTAGAGCCAGGAAGATTAGAGCTAGGAAGAAAAGTTTGGGGAGGTGCGTTGATAAAAGAGGGGGTTATACTTACTTTCCAGTCCCAGAATTCAGTTATCCTTTGAGCTTTCTAAGTTGGTCAAGCTCACTAATTATTCTCTGATCATATACGGTTTCCTTTGTTGCTTTCTTTTCTCCTTAGAACATACCATGTGTGGTGTTCCATATAAGAAACACCTTCCTTCTACCAGTGATGAAAGTAGTAGTGTATCATATGTTTCACATTTACGTTTTTTTTTTTTAAGTTTTTTTTTTTTTTTTTTAAAGAGAGAGGGACAGTGAGAGAGACAGAGAAAGAGAGAAACAACTTTATTTAGTTTTTCACATGGCCTTAGTTGCTCCAACACTTAGTTGCGTACGTGGTGCTGGGGTTTGAACCCGGGTCCTCGTGCTTGCCAGGCAAGCACCGAAACCGCTGAGCCACCGTTCCAGCCCCTCACATTTACGTTTTTAATTGAAATAGAGTAAGTCCTTAACTATATTATAAGTGCATATGCAAAAGTTACTTTTCTCTTTGAGGCCTGATGTCTATGCCAGAAGACTTTAGATGTTGTTCATAATGCATCTTTCCCTGCTTCTCTAAGGAAAACTATTAAAATTGTCTTGAAGAATATTTCTCCCTAATATTTAATTCAACAAACACTGAGACAGATAAAGTACATTTCATATTCACACATCAGCATGCAAACTAAAACATTTTGAATTTTTCTTCAACTTTAATAAAATAATGAATGGTGCTTCAGACAGGCATTGAAGACTTCTGAAGGAAATGAGGAAAAGATATCATGTAATTAATTCTATCATCCTTTATATAATTTTTCCTAATAATATATTACTATCTCAAAAGGAGCTTACAGAATTGAAATAGGAATGCAGCTCTATAACTTTGATGTTTAAAGGAACCAGGATCACACATGAGATTAGTAATTTAAGAATATTTAAATAAGAAATGATACTTTATTGTTATCAATCAATCTCCTCCTCAACATTCTCATTATCAAAGTGATGGTTTGTTGAAGAGGACATTTAGCACTTTTTTATTTATTTTTATTTTTTAGTATTAGAAATTGAACCCAAGGGTTCTTTATCACTGAGATATATTCCTACTTCCTCCTCCTCCTCCTCCTCCTCCTCCTCTTCTTCTTCTTCTTCTTCTTCTTTTAATTCTGACACATGGTCTCAATGTGTTGCCCAAACCGACCTCAAACTTCTGTTTCTCCTACCTCAGCCTCCTGAGTAGCTAAGATTACAAGTATTCACCCCCATGCCCGGCATATAATTCTTAATTTTCATTTTCATATTTTCTCCTTCTTGCTTATGAAATCTTTGACCTGCCTGCATTTTATTCTTGAAATGTCTATAACCTGGGCAGTTTGTTCAGTCCCAATTTGGGGACCCAGTGCAAAGAAAACACTGCTCCTTTGGACTGACTTATAGTCTTCAAGGCAAATGATGGGAAAATGGCTTGGGACAATTGCATTATCTGAAGTTCAACAGGGTAAAAAGCTGTCAGGTATTCACTGTATTGTTGGGCACTGTGCAAAAGACAAACGCTGCGCCGGACGCCATGACGCTTCCTCCTCTCCTCCTCTTTCGTGCTTCCCGTGCGCTGAGCAAAAAAGAGCGCATGCCTGAGCAAGAGGGCTGCTTTCTCTTTCTCTCTGTACCTTCCGGTTGGTGATAGCTGACAACACCAACATAGCAGTCCCTCATTGGCTGGGATAAGCCAGTCTGCCGCTTCACCATTGGTTCCTTAGCTGTCTCCCCTCCCTATAAAAATCCAGGTGCCTTGAAAATAAATGGATTCTGAGCTACCATCCGCTGCGTGTGGTTGACTCATTTCCTGGCCGAGAGGGAAGGGATTTCCAGCGAGGGGGATCTGGGGTTCAGTCGCGGCACTCATCCACCTGATCGGCTCCCAGGGGGCAATCCAGCTGGTTCGGATCACCCAGCCTGCGCCCAGGGACGCTTGGGCAGCAACACTGTAAAATTTCATTTAGAGTTTAGGAAGTATGTTCATTATAACCACAGTGGATAGCTCTTCCTCACTATTGAAGTATTAGTATTTTTACATTTTCAAAGAATACTTACAAAAAAGATAATTATCTTTATCAATTATTTATAAATGAGGGAAACAGTAAGATGTTACAATTAATTCAAGGGAAATTTCTAACAAAAATATATTTAAAACATTTGGCTGGAGTAGTGGCTCAGTAGTTCCAGTGCTTGCCTGGCATGCATCAGGCATCAGGCATGCAGGTTTGAATCCCAGCACCAAGTACCCAATGAAGTGTCAGACCAAAAAGGCCACAAGAAAAAATAAATAAAATTGATTCTCTCTTACTGTCTTTCTCTCGTATATATTTATGCACATACATATATTAGAAAACTATGCAAATCAATGGAAAATTGGATTTTTTATATTAAGGAAGCAAAATCAATAGAACCTCCATTGAAAATCATTTATTTGCATATCTGTACAAAACTATTTTATATTTCTGTTCTTATAAGTCACAAAAATAGTAATATAGCTCAAAGCAATTAAATTCTAAGATCCAACAACCTAGAAGAGTAATAAACACTGCATAGTTTTCCATTGGTGGCATCCAGTAATGCTTTTCTTATATCACATTTTCTTATCACTTGTTTATATATTCCTTAGCACAAAACTTTAAGCATTGTAAGATCCCCATGATTCTTATTTTAAAAGAAATCTCTAATTTTGAGAAATTCATGAATTTTTTTTGTGCATTAGCAAAGACCCAGAGTGTGGTTTATAAGCATTGACAACTTTAGTTTACACCATATTTTATCTGAGCTCTGTAGAGACTTACCTGTGTAGAGTAATCACAAATAACTTGTTTCTCAAATCCTTGTTTTTCCTAAACTCTCTGAGGACTTCTGTTTAGTTCTTCAGCTTGACGTATATGGTGCTGGTTTCTGTGACATCATTAGCTCTTTATTTTTGTTTCTTTTGTCTATAATCTTCAAATGTCAATATCCCTCAAGTGTCTACTTACAACTGTTAAAATTATTTAATTTACCTTGCATTGCTATGTCATCAAATGCTAAGTTGTTGACCATTACTAATACCTCTGATGTGTTTGTGCAAATCACTCTATGTGAGAAGCAAATCATTTTGAATTTCCTACTAGTAGAACTTATTTTTAAAAAAAGGAAAGCCACTACAATCTGCCAAATACTAATTCTCAAGTTCAATTTTGAATTTATGTCATTCAATTCCATGTAAAATGTACAGTGAACTAAGTGATATTAGAGAAGTTGTAACTGGGGCATATGCTAATATTTCATTTATAACTTTTAATATTTATGATTATTCAAATAATTACATGAAAAAAGATCTAGACAAATGTACACAGGGCTTCAATGAAGGAAATGTTAATGAATACAATGTATGCTCTGGACTGTCTCTGTTTATGTGTCTAAAGATTACTGGGGATCAATTTAAAAATTATTACATGGGGACATTATTCTTTCAGAAATGCAGTGTGTGCACAGGCATTATATTCTTTTTGTTTGAAGACTTGTGTTGATATATGGAGAAGAACAATAATATTAAATCAAAAGAATATAGATTTTGCTGAAATATAATATTTAAGCAAAGTATTAAGATTTAAGTCATGTGAAATATATATATAAATATTTACATGTGTATGAGGTTATCAAGGAGAGTGAGAATAGAACTTGTGCCCTATTCTATATACAGTTTCCCTCATAAAAAATAAAGAATAAAGAATCAAATATATTTAATTATAAATGCTTCTTTAGAAAGATAAAAAAATTACTTATTTTTAAATTCAAAGAGATAATAGAAATAAATCCCATAAAATTGAAAACTGAATAGACTGTATCATTAATTTTAACAGATGGAGACATATTAATAAAAGAAGCATAAAATAAAAAAACTAAATTAGAGTCACTAAGAGTAACAAATCCCAAAAACACCTAATGTCATGCTTTGTGCAATAACTGAAGCAAAATAATATAAAAATATTAAAACTAGGATGGGTAATGCAAAAAAATAAAACAGAAATAAAATAAAATAATGTAAGAATATCCTTATGGTGCTGGACAGAAGCATTAAACATACGTGTTTTGTCATTTTATATTTCAAAAAGGTAAAATCCACAAAGGATCAAAATCAAGAATGATTTTGAATATAATAATGATATAATGTAATTAAATTAAGTAATGTTAACTAATGATGTTACTGGCCATAATAGAAATCATTTGTTGGGATTGTATGACATAAAAATGACTGAACTAAATGTAAAGTTTTACAACTACTCTGATTTAACCTATGCAACAAAAAATAATATAGGTTTTATTGTTCTATTTTATAAATGAAAATAGCAAAACTCAAAGAAGTTTTATGAATTGAACAAGTTCAAATGCCTAAGCAATGAGAGATCAGGAATTAAAAATGAGGTTTGTAACACTTCAAAGCTCTAAAGTTATCCAATATTATCTAATTCAACCTGGCATAGACAAATAGATAGAAATGCAATTAAAGGAGAAATGATCCTATAACCATTTTAACCGTTGATAGAACACACAGGAAATAAATAACAAGCTGGGTATGGTGCACATGGCTATTATCTCAGCTACTCAGAAGGCAATAATTTAATGGGACCTGTCTCAAAATAAAAAAATAAAATTGGCTTTGGATACAGTTCAGTAGTAGAGCATGTGTATCCCTGGGTTCAATACCCAATACCAGAAAAAGTAAAGTAAAAATTACTCAATAAACAAAGAAACCAACAAACACAAAAAGACCATAGAGAATCCAAAGAACATAACTGATAAAGTCCTACTGAGTGTCCCATCTTTCTTTTATGGGTAATGTGACTTTGGTTAATGATACTCTGGACTCCATATTTGGGAAACAACTCAAGGTTCACGATCTCACATATCTCTTTGAAGGATAATTGATTACCACTTTCTCACAGTTTGACTTAAGATGTTTGCTTCAGGTGGAATTTCATCATGGTAACCCATGGCAGAGCTGAATGAAAAAATTGCAGGACAAAAACAATGGGAGAAGTGCCTTAATATGAGGTGGATGAGCAACAAGATTTCTCCCTAAATTCATTACTATCCAAGTAAGGAAGTTTAGTGAAATGGAGACATGCACAAGCTGAAAGTACAGGAAGTCCCTATTAATAAATTTCCAGTGCCAGCTACCCTGGGGCAGGCTGGGAATTTACTCTAGAGGGGAGGAAGCTGCACACACTTAAATAAACTTAGACACAGCAGTGAGCATTTAGGGAGGCTGGGCATGAGACTCCAGGGTGGCCACAGGGACCTCTTTAATACACGCAATTTAGAGCCCCTTGAATCTGATTGCAAGAAGAAGTGGGGCAGCAGCTGCCATTTTGAATAATTCCAGAGGCAGTACAGGAAACCTCTTTGTGAACAGTGAACCCAAAACCACCAGATCCAGAGTGGAATAGGAGCTCAGTCCAGAGTTGTGGCTCCAGGTCATCAGTGTTTTGACTATCTGCCCTGGGGCTGCACAGGCCTGGCAGACTCTCCCTACTGGTACAGCAACTCTTATTTAGAGGCTTCCTGCATACCCTGTTACACACCTGATATGCGGGTAGAGTCTGTGATCAGAATTCTGCTCATTAGGACCTAAACAACCTGCGGAGGTTGGGCCTGCAGATCTGACACATATTACATAAGACTCTCAGGTGGGGCAGAGGCTAGTGTCAGTCTCAGGGACCTATGAACAGAAGGGGCAGCCTTACTTTAGTGCTTTCCTCTACTTTCAGACCCTGAATTCTGTGAGCAGAAGTGGTTCCACGGGTCCTGGGCACTCCAAGTGTGACTGGGCTTCCACACACCCTAGTGGTTGCATTTGAGACCTCCACAAACACTGGTCTAGTTGGACTGGTGTCTCCTTCATGCCTGCTTCACCTTGCCGGGGTTGTGACTGCCCCACACATCATCTCTTGGAGCAAATGGAGACCTAAAGAAACCCAAGAGTGAGGCAATAAGAGTCCTGGGTGAGCCAAAGATACTATACCATGCGAAACTCAGCTTTAAATATGACGTGGAAATTAAATACTTCAATGATAAATTCAAGCTAACAAGATACATGAACACAAAGTCTGCTGTACAGAAAATTCTCAAGGATATACAAGCAAACAACTTCCAAAACCCATAAACAGAAGACAATAATCCCATAACGCACTACTGGATATCCAAGATGATGCAAAAAACAGCAGTAGTTACAACATCAGGGACCCAGATTCCCATATTTACTCCAACTCTGAACACGAATGGACTCAATGCCCCAATCAAAACACAAAGATTGGCTTACTGGATCAAAAACCAAAATTCAATGATATGCTGCTGACAGGAAACACACCTCACAATCAAAAATAGACACAGACTGAAGATTTAAGGTTGGCAAACTGTCTACCAAGTTTCTGGCCTGAAAAAGCAAGTTGGTGTTATGATACTTATATCCAACAAAGTTAATTTTGATAAAAAACTAGTCAGAAATGACAAAGAAGGTCACTATATCATAGTAAAAGGAAAAATCCATCAAGAAGACATAACAATAGTTAATATTTATGTCCCCAATTACAACCCTCCCAAATATACAGAAATAGTACTCAAGTATGTTAATCCCCTCATCGATCTCAACACAATAATGCTGGGGGACTTTAATATACCATCATCAATAATAGACAGATCATCAAAACAAAAAATCAACAAAGATATCTCCAATCTAAACAACTCAATAAATCAACTGGACTTAACAGACATTTACAGAATAATCCATCCCAAGTCAGCTGAGTTTACCTTCTTCTTAGCAGCTCATGGATCTTTCTCCAAAATAGACCACATCCTGGTCCACATAGCTAACCTTAACAAATATAAGAAAGTTGATATAGTCCCATGTATCCTGTCAGACCACAATGGTATGATCTTACCATAATAGCAAGATAAACAACTACTTGGAAATTGAATAATACCCTCTTAAATGAAGAATGGATAAAGGAGGTAATGAGAACAGAAAACAAGAAATTCTTGGAAACAAATGAGAATGATGAAACAACATATCAAAATCTCTGGGACAGTGTGAAATCATTCTTAAGAGGTAAATTTATAACACTGGGGGGCCTTCATCAAAAATCAGGAAAGAGCCCAAATAAATAGACAGATGCTCCATCTCAAATCCCTACAAAAAGAGGAAAATTCAATCCCAAACCTAATTAAAAACAGGAAACAACTAAGATCAGAGCTGAAATCAAAGAAATTGATAACAATACAAATTATCAACAAAACAAAGAGTTGGTCCTTTAAAAAAAAGAGAGACAGACCCCTTGCCAATCTCACTAAAAGGAAGAATGATATGAATCAAATCAACATAAATCAAAGATGAAATAGGAGATATCACCACTGACAACCAAAATCCAGAATATTATCAGAAATTATTTTGAGAAAATATACTGTTCCATGTTTGATAATCTGGAAGAAATGGACAAATATCTTGCCACATATGACATTCCCAATTTAACACAGGAGGACATCAAAATTCTAAACCAACCAATCTCAGGTAGCGAAATTGAAACAACAATCAAAGGCCTTCCAAAAAAGAAAATCTCAGGACTTGATGGATTCACGGCAGAATTCTACCAGACTTTTAGAGAAGAATTAACACTTATCCTCTACAACTTTTTTATGAAGTTGAAAGGGTTGGAACCTCCCCAAACACTTTTTATGATGCAAATACAACCCTGATACCAAAACCCAACAAAGACACATCAAGAAAAGAAAACTATACACCAATCTCCATGATGAACATAGATGCAAAAATCATTGATAAAACTGTAGCTAACTGGATCCAAAAATACATAAAAAACAATATATCATGATCAAGTGGCCTTCATTCCAGGAAAGCAGGGCTGGTTCAACATATGCAAATCAATAAATGTAATTCACTACTTAAAAAAAATTAAAAATAAAAATTATGTAATCATCTCAATTGATGCAGAAAAGGCCTTTGACAAAATTCAGCACTCATTTATGCTCAAAACTTTGGAGAAGATAGGGATCAAAGGAAGATAATTTTGTAAGAGCAATTTATGACAGACCCATAGCCAACACTATGATTAACAGAGAAAGACTGAAAGCATTTCCAATGAATTCAGGAAGAAGACAAGGATGCCCACTTTCACCACTCTTATTCAATATAATCCTTGAAATCTTAGCCGCAGTTATAAGACAAGAGAAGTAAAACAAATGAATTTGAATAGGAAAAGAGGAAGTCATGATGTCTCTACTACTGATGACATGATACCATTCCTAGAAGACTCATTAAGCTTAACCAGAAGACTCCTAGAGCTTATAAATGATTTCAGCAAAGTGGCTGGTTATAAGAATAACAGTCATAAATGATTAGCTTTCCTATACTTCAGCAACAAGTCTACTGAAGAAGAAATCAGGAAGTCTGTTACATTCACAATTTCCTCAAAAAGATTAAAATACTTGGGTATCAATCTATCAAAGGATATAAAGACATCTATAATGAAAACTATCAAATATTAAAAAAAGAAATTGCATAAGATCTGAGTATGTGGAAAAACAGTCCATGTTCTTGGTTAGGCAGAATCAATATAATCAAAATGGCCTATATAGATTCAATGCAATCCCCATCAAGATACCAATGACATTCTTCACGAATATAGAAAAAGCAATTCTCAAATTCATATGGATTAACAGAAGACCCAGAATAGCCAAAACATTACTAAGCAAGAAAAAGAAAATAGAGGTGTTACAACTCCTGACGTGAAATTATACTATAGGGTTGTAGTAACAAAATCATTGTGGTACTGGTATCAAAACAGAAATGAAGAACAATGGAATAGGATAGATGATACCAAGAATAACCCTCAAAATTTTGACCATCTGATATTTGATAAATGGGGCAAAGGCATAGTGTGGAAAAAGGACAGCCTGTTCTACAAATGATGCTGGACAAACTGCCATATGCAGACAACTGAAATTGAATCCTTTCCTCTCACCCTGCAAAAGAATCAAATCAAAACGGTTCAAGGATCTGAAAATTAAACCAGCAACTATACAATTGCTTGAAGAAAAAATAAGATCAACACTACATGACATAAGTGTCAGCATTGCCTTCCTTAACAAGACTCTCATAGTGTAAGCATTAAAGCCAAGAATAAATGAGTGAGTTACCATTAAACTAAAAAGCTTCTACATGGCTAAAATATTAGTCAAGAATGTTAAGGGAGAACCTACCGATGGGAGAAAATCTTTGCCTGCTACATCTTGGACAGTGGGATAACAACCAGAATATGGAAAGAACTCAAAAACCTGAACACCAAAACCACAAATAATCCAATCAATAAATGAGCTAGTGAGCTAAATAGAAATTTCTCAACCGGGGATCTCCAAAAGGCCTATAATATATGAGAAACTTCTCTACATCACTTGCAATCAGAGAAATGCAAATAAAAACTTCACTGAGATTCTACCTTACTCCTGTCAGAGCAAAAATGAAGAATACAAACAATGACAGATGCTGGAGGGATTGTGGGAAGAGAGGAACACTTCATACTGTTGGTGGGTCTGTAAGTTTGTACAGCCATTCTGGGAAACAGTGTGGAGACTCCTAAAAAAACTAGGGCTTGAACCACCTTATGACCCAGCTATCCCACTTCTTGATATTTTCCCAAAAGAGCTAGAATCAGCATACTTCAGAGATACAGCTTCATCAACGTTTATAGCAGCTCAATTTATTATAACTAAACTGTGGAACCAATCCACATGCCCCTCACTAGACAAGCTTATTCAAAAACTGGGGTACATATATACAATGGAATTGTACACTGCTATTAGATAGAAAGATATCATGTTATTTGCAGCCGAATGGATGGAGATGGAAAAAAGTTATGCTGTTGAAATATCCCAAACTCAGAGACTTAAGGGTCGAATGTTTTATCTCATATGTGGAAGCTAGAATATAATTGGAAACAGACTGAAAGTAGGCTAAGCTAATAATAATCTCAACATGGGTGAATTTTTACATGAGCAGGGGGAACCTTGCCTATGACGCTGGGGGATGAATTGAAGGGGGAAGAGGGGAGTGGGAATAGAAGGTTATCAAGGCAGCTGGAGGGAGAGAGTAGAGGGGTTATCAATCCAGTGGAGAACTTTCAACTTCCATGAGAAACCCAACTAACACGGGGTTAAGTAGGGGAAACATGGGATTGGGGGGAACCCAAATGGGAGGGAACATGAACTGGCATCAGCCTTGGCTTATTCTGTAATTATGTGTATATTCATGAACGTGTGGCAACAATTCCCTCCTATAAGCAAGACTATGGACTACGTTAAAAGAATAAAAAAGGAGATGTTTGTTTCATATTTTTCATTTGTCTAAATCTTAATTTTTAATATTTTTGTTCACCAATGTCTTATAAATGACCAATTCTTAGTTATGTATTATCTTGCTCTTGGTGATTGAATTTACCCTTTCAATAAACGTATTATAATCACATTATTTTAATATAATAATGTGTAGAAAGAATTTTTATTGTCCATTAATTTGCATTTTCTAATATGCAGATTCTTATTTTCCAATTGGTTGATGTGTCTAGTTATCAGTAGCTGAGTATAGTTGGGACCACATAGAATCACAGCTGATTAATCTCTAAGGCTCTCTTACTGTGACTCATATGTATTAACTTTTACATTTTTTCTGGGTAATTCCCCCTTGGTAGTTCTTTTCCAAATTACTACCACTAAGGATATATTAACATTTTTCATGTGTTAATTATCCCACTTTTTTATTATTTCATCTAACACTTTTATGAAGGAACAAAATAGTGGTGTTTGTTTGAATGGTGGTAGCAAAGATAGTTACCTTAGAACTTGATTGTGCAAAGCAGAGTAAGGATTGTATAAAAATCCTGGGCTTCCATTACCTCTGAATAAAGAAGCAGTAATGAAGTCAAATGTTTATAAAGCTTAGGGTCAAAACTGAAGCTTAAAGAAATGAACTTACCAGAGGAAGATTGAACACTAGTGGCTCTACATGAAGATACGATAGTTTGTTCAGAGGATAGTGAAGCATCTCTCCTATAAGAGAAATTAACCAGTCCAAATCAGACCTCATACAATTGTATCATGGAAATCTGTCAATCTGGGACAAAGAGGAGAAAGAAATCACATAGTAATTTAAACAGAAGAAATTGAAGCTGAAAAGTTGTTCTTATACTTAGACTTATAGTAGAGGACCCTGGCAGTTAGAAGGGGAAAAGGTGATAAGATAGAGGGAGGCCAAACACCAGGTATTGAAATACGTAAAGGTAAGTGATACTGTTCTTCAGGCCACTAGAATGACTACAGTTTACAATGATGTATCATATATTTTATAAAGAAATAAAAGAAAGGAATTTAAAAGTTCACAACACAGAGAAATAAGAAATGTATCATACATTTTATAAATAACTAAAAGAAACACACAAAGAAATAAAAGAAACACAAATAAGAAATATTTCATTGATAAATCTGAATAAGTGTGTTTAATTAATTAGTATGTTATAGATATATATTGAATTATCAGATTATGCTCCATAAAAGTGAACAATTAATACATGTTATTTTTTTTAACATTGAATCACAAATAATATCAGCCAGTATCCTTAGGAATGTGAGCCAAAAGTTTACAGATAAGGCATAGCAATAACCTTCAGGGTGGCTGAGAAGTCCCTGACTGATATATCAGTGGAACTTGCTAGAAATGCACCCTGTAGGTTGTTTATTTTTCTATATGGGGGTGGTGTCTTGCTGGAGACACAAGTTTTCCCAAGGGTCAGCATCTTCCAAAGCCACTCTCCACACTGTCCAACTACCATGCACAGCAAGAGCACAGAAACAGGAAAGAAAAAAACAAAAAAAACAAAAAAACAAAAAACCCACCTTTCTGAAATGTCTTTCCATTGCCATCTATTGGGAAAATGTGACATTGCACCATCTGGCATGGGGAAAATACTTACAGGGCCTAGGTTTACTCTACAGGAACAAGAAAAATGTAGGAGTTGGTGGAAAGGAGATGATATATCACTAATCAGCACAAAAGGAAATAATTTGTATTAGTAAATTTATTGTTTGCTACTGAAAACAGGATTATTGAGGTGTGTTTATTAGGTTTTTCTTAATTGCAATAGTCAGACCTAGGACTCAAATATTTGTTTTCTCAATGTTAGCCAAGGTGCCTGTGTCTTATACCATTATGATATGAGAAAAAAAAATCTGATAAATGAGGAACCTCACTCAATAGCTAACAGAATGTTTGCCTGAACTTCATGAAGGTTGTCGGCCCTAAATGTATTTACTAAATAAAATCATGAATTCTGTTAGCGAGTACTTTGTAGGAAACTTGAAAATATTTGCAAACATAGATATAAAGTGTTCATAAGTTTATAGAGAAGCTTCGTTGGTAAGAGAGATCAAGGTTTTCTATTCAATTACGTTTTCATTATCTTTTCTTTCCAAAGGAAATTTAAAGTTGTAAAACATGTAATTTGTTATAGTTGGAAAATATTAATCTTATCGCCTGACATGGTGGCATACACCTGTAATCCCGATGGTTTGGAAAGCTGAGGCAAGACCATACAAGTTCTAAACCAACCTTAGCAACTTTGAGACCCTATCTCAAACTAAAAAAATAAAAATCAGACTAGGGATGTGCCTCAGTGAACTCAGCACCCCTGAGTTCAATCCCCTGAAAAATTATTGATATATCTTGCATTTATTTTTAATGTACCAATATAAACTCAGGAACATGTCTGTTAAAGGTCTGAATCTCCTTGCAAATGAATTTGGATTTATATCATTGTACTTTATTATTTATTTTAGTTGGTTAGTAAATAATTGAGTACACGTGTTGCATATGTTTGTGTAATATTATATCATAATTCTTTTCTCTCTAGAATTAGTGCAAAGATGCATAAAGTGGAGCTCAAGCCAAGGAAAAGCTAATGTCAATGCATAAGGCTGAATCACTAGAGCAAAGGAGATTTCCAGAATATAATAATTATTTATATAAATACCAATCATTCTCAAAGTGGGGTATAAAAAATGGCAGAGAGAAGGCAGAGTGCCACAGAAGGAAAGAAAGGGTTTTACTATAAGGATAGTGTTTCCCAACCTCTGCATTCAAAATGAGAGCAATGATTTATTTTATTTTAATTTTTATTACATCTACCCTATTTCTCCTCTATACCTCAGTGTGCCCCCTTTTCCTATCCATACACTCCCAGAGAGATAGCAATGTTAATAAGTTAAGTCTGTCTCCTGATGCCCCTGGCTTCCTATTGTTTTCTGCTTCTCCTACATCTACATTGACTACTATATGAAGAATGTCCCATTGCCTCCTAGGAACTTCTCATTCCAAGTTCACACTTTGCCTCCTCGTTTTT
>PVKS010035713.1:0-19865 GCA_004027875.1 Aplodontia rufa | reverse complement strand
CTGACGGCTAACCTAACAAAACTGCAAATTGAATGACTTTCAGAGTAATAGGGGGATGGCTCTATAGGATACTTGGAGGTTAGGGAGGGGGAGGGGGAGGGGAGAGGGTATATGAAGAACTCATAGGAGTCTGGAGATTGGGAAGATGGGGGAACCATCCCAGATGCCGATGTCATTCCTCCACTAGCTACCCATTTAACGCATGAGTTCTTCTGGGGGAATCTGCAACAAGTAAAACCCAAGGTGGTTATCCATGTTTTGGCATTTCCCCTGGATAACAAAGTTTATATCCATTGATTACTAATGTTTTGATAATGTTTCCCCCTCAACTGTATCTCTATATACTTCTAATAAAAAAAATTATATTGCCTGTCCCTGTGTTTTGCAGTATTATTTGGTGCACCACATTTGCTGTGAGCAAATACAAAATATATTATGCTTTTTGTGATCACCTTTCAACATGAATGAAAGGTTGTTTTTAAACTTCTTGCTCCTTTCAGGTATGTAGGATATAGCATTATAATTATAGGTTACAGATAGAGAAACGGGCAGCGGTGATTTTGAAGTTAGCTTGGTTCCTTGGGAAGGGAGTGTGAGGGTATTGATTGGGAAAGACAGAAAAGAACTTTAGTTTTTTTTTTGTTTCTTGTTGCAAGAAAATTTGGTTGTATTGCCTTGTAACATAGGAGACGTTGTAGTCTTTTATTTCAAGTGATTTACTTTATACAGAAGAGTAAATGATACGCTACCTTTCCAATGGTGTTATGAAACTTCATATTTGGAAAGGGTTGTGAGACAGAGGAATAAAAATGAAGGTGTTATTTGTTCAGAGGAATTATCTGACAAATGTGAGCTTAAAAAAGAGATTTTAAAAAATAACACCAATCATTGCATTTAGAAACAGTTACATCCAGGTGAAGATGACTTCCTTTTATAGGACACTTAATTTGGGGGGTGTGTTTGTAAAGACCATGGAAATTCAGTTGTTGAGATATTTTTGTCAGAATAAAAAATCAACTTAGGGCTGGAGTGGTGTCTTGGCGGTTACAGCGCTTGCCCGTGCTGAAATACACAGGTTCAAATCCCAGCACCCACATACACAACCAAGTGTCAGAACAATGAAAGCCATGTGAAAAACTCAATAAAAATTGATTCTCTCTTTCTCTCACTGTCCTTTTTTTTTTTTTAATCAACTTAATGTCTGTTGATATCAGAGGAAGTAACATGCTACAAATTTATAATAATGATGTTCTTGTTGGAGTTGGTGGGTTTTTGTTTTTGTTTTTAGCTGACCAGTAGGTATATTTTTTAACTGAGAATGATGCTGAAAACTTGCTTTTCCTGATTTCTTTTATTTGCCAAGTTAGGAAAGATTTCATGCTTTCTGAATGCTGGGAAATGCTCTTACACAATTTATAGCAAGCCAGTTGCAACCAGTTAGAATGTGAGTTATTGGCTTTGTTTTTGAAAAGAATCAGGATATGCTCTTTTTTTGACATTTTATTTTTAGAGGTGTGTTTGATTTGTAAAATCTGCTGTTCCAAAGAGTGAAATGTCATCCAGCTAGAATAAGGTAGAACAGTAAGGATTTTTATATTCCATGACAGATGGAACAATGATACAGGAAACCCACATAATAATCTTATTTCTGATTTATTTTTATCTTCTTAGAGTTATAGATAGTAGTATGAAAAACTTCAAAGCATTTTTTCGGTGGCTGTATGTAGGTAAGTTGTATTCTTGCTGTTTAATACTTGAAAAAATTGTGGGCATATCAGACTGTTTCATTTACTCCAGTGATGTTTCAGATGCCTATGAAAGTACAGAGAATAGGATCAGGAGCCTCACTGTACCCTTCTCCATCTTCAGTAGTTATCAACATGTGGCCAGCCCCGCCCCCACAGAAGGACTAAAGCTAACATCTTTGCTGTTGTCGCTCACTGATGACCCACCTTTTTTTTTTCACCTTCTGAAGCCTCATAGGTTGAAATAACATTTTCAAAGCCTGCTATGTTTTGGGCATTGTTAGGTGCTAGAGTTTTTTTAAAGCTGTTGAGTAGCTCCTGTTTTATACTTTGGTCTTCTCTCTTTAAATCCGTGCTGCCCAATATGGTAGCCAGAAGCCACATGTGGCTTTTAAATTGATTGAAATTATTGAAACCTACTTACTGAGTTCCACAGTCTGGGTACGTTTGAAGTTCTCAGGAGGCGCAGGAGGTCAGTGTCAGCACACAATTGGAACATTTCCGTTAGCACTTCCAGTGGCCAGTGATAGCCCAGCTTAATAGCTTGCTCTCCACAGTGTTATTGCATTTATGTTCGCAGTTTAGGTAGCAAATACTTACTGATTGGTTACTAAATGTTTACTTACTCTGTAGTATATGTATATTTTATTTAGATCCATTTATAATGAGATTTTTGTGAACTCTTAGTATCCTTGAAATAACCCAGTGTACATATCCCTTAGCATTTGCAAAATTTAGCTAATATGGAACTTATCCCTTATTTGTTAAAATTTTGAAGAGTGAAATAGTTGGTAAATGACTTGGCATGTGTTAATGCTTTCAATAGATGTCCTTATCTTCAGTTCTAAACAGACTTCATGTGTGTTGGCATAATAAAATTGCTTTTGTTTAAAGATTGAATGTGATCTACGGATGTTGATACTTGAAAGTCTCAGATTTTCTAAAAATTATGCAAGCACCAGTTAGAATGTGGAACCAGAGGGTTTTTATCAGGCCAGTCTATTCAAGACCCAGGTTGTCAGAATAAATTACAATATTAAAACTGAGATGTTAGAAATCCTTTTCTTTAATAAAAGTAATAGTTGGTTTGAAAAGTTATATATTGGAGGAAAGTTAGCTAGTTTCTATTATTGTATGTCCTGACTGTAATAAGAATCAGGATTAGAGGAGCATGACACTGCGGAAGGCACACTGGATTGGAGAATTGGAGACCTAAGTAATCCTGCCTCTGCCACCAACAGCAGCTATATAACCCTGGTTATCTCTTTTGTGAACTGTAATCTCAGAAGGCAAGGACTAAAATCTTTATTTGCAAAAATACTTCTGACATGCTTATTACTGACCAAACACAGTTAAGAAGACTATCAAACACTTTGCAGAACCAAAGCATACGCAACTCACCTGCCTAGTCTAGACATAGATGGACATGACACAAAGTATGCTGCTGATGAGGACAGTCAAGTACAGATAATAGATTGAAGCATATGTGTGTGTGTGTGTGTGTGTGTGTATAAAATGTAAGTGTGCATATATGTTGCAAATCTTAGTGCAAATATCTTCATGTAGCAAAAAACGCCAAGGAACTAAGCACATTTCTTTGGTATCACAAGGCTTTGGAGAAAAAATTCCTTGCAGATTTTAAGACGGAAACCATCACCAGGTTAGAAAGAGAAATCTTTATACACCACATGGCAGTAGATAGAGTGGTGTAGAATGGCAACTGGTTGAGTTGAAGGAGAAAAAGAAAAATAAGTTTAGAATGGTTAGACCAGTTTTGATCCTGCAAATGTAAATCATATTTAAGTTCTTCAAGCTTTAACTTTTAGCAGAAAGGTAATCTTTTTCTTAAAGAAATTGTTCAAAATAGAAGATTTAGTCCAGCAAAACACATTTCTGTCTTTGAAAATATCTAAAATTGAAATTATGTTTCTAGTTTTCCTTTAAAGATGGTTTTCAACTTTTTTTTTTACAGCAATGTTGAGAATGACAGAAGACCATGTGCTTCCTGAGCTGAATAAGGTAAAGTATAGGCACAGTCACCCTGCGAATCTCAAATCCTCGGGTTAGTGGATTCAGCCAACCACAGACTGAAAATACTGCATCTGTGCTGAACGTTTGCATACTATTTTTCCTGTCATTTCCCCTATACAATATAACAACTGTTGACATAGCTTTTACATTGTATTGGGTATTGTAAGTAATTTAGATATCATTTCAATTATACAGGAGGATGGGCATTTGTTATTTTCTTTTTCTTTTTTTAAGAGAGAGGAACAGTGAGAGAGAGAAAGAGACAATCATTGTTATTTAGTTTTTCATGTGACCTTCGTTGTTACGAGACTTTGTTGTGTCTGTGGTGCTGGGGTTTGAACTTTCGTACTTGCGCAAGCTGGGCAAGCGCCATAACCACTGAGCCACCACTCCAGCCCCTGTTGTTTTCTTTATACCATTTTATAGAAGGTTCTTGAGCAGCTGCAGATCTTGGAATCCAAGGGGATCAGAGGAGATATCCCTCTGGATTTAGAGGGACAGCTCTGTTATTTTTCTAATGTAATGAAACTACACTGGTTGAGCTCAGTTTTTCTAGTCATCTTTGTACACTTAAACAGTTTTTGGTTAACAGTGCCAGGCTCTAGACATTAGACAGATCGTTAAGCCTTTTTAAAAATTTTTTTATGAATAAGTTATTGTACAATCATAAATGCATATTAAAAAACAATGTTATGCATATATTCTTAAACCAAAATTACCCTCATATCACCCACACTCCAGCCTCTTGAATCATCTATATTTCATCTGTACAAACAATATAAATGCTTAGGTTAAGAATTTTCCAGAATTGAATGATTGCATAAGTGTCACTTGGATTCTCCAGGGGGTAAAGAGTATGCTATATTGTTATTCCCTAGATCCTCCCTTTTTTCCCTCCCTCTCCCCTCCTCTACTTATCCCCTCCCTTTTTTAAAAGAAATTTGCATTGTATATTTTTTCATCTCACAGAGGCTGTCTAAATTTATAATTTTCACAAATGTGTAAGGTTTTATATTCTACACAATATATTTGTTTTCTTTATGTATTTTGTATTAACTTCCTTGAAGTGTGTATGTAAGTGTAACTGGATTGAATCCAGTGGTACTCTACCACTGAGCTACATCCCTGGCTCTTTTTATTTTACGATAGGGGGTCTCATGAAGTTTACCAAGCTGACCTCAACTTCCTGAGAAGCTGAGATAGGTGTGTGCCACTGCACCTGGCTGGTTCCTCTTAATTATAGCTCTTTGGTGTTTTCCCTATTCAGGCAAAAGCTAAATACTCCTTCCCTCTCTACATATATATAAATATTGCTGTTAACTTTATTTTGGGAAATAAATATATACAATTGTTTGGAGGGACCTTTATGTAAGTTTTTGAGGGCTGGAAGAACTGGGATGGGGTAAAAGCTGGGTCATCACCAGTAGACATAGCCACTGGTGATGCAAGTGTGAATGTAGACTTAAAGCCCTTCAACAGGGTTGAGGTGACTGCTCATGGTTGAGGGGCTTGCAGTTCCCTTTCCCAAAGAAGAGGTCCTCCACAGGGAGTTTTCATGCGAGGCCTGAAATGATTGACCACCTTAGGCATAAAGAGTTTTGTAGTACTTGGATTAGCTGATTGGAAAATGGAATTAAATGGTTTTATTGCATTCTCAGATTTTTAGGAGTTCATATTTTCACAGTTGCATAATCTACATTTCTTTGAAGGAATTTTGTTTTTTCATGGCTTTTACTAGATAGTAAAATAAATCACATTACTACATAGTAGTCCTTTTATTGGGATGCTTTCTTTATAGAAATAGTAACTGTTTTATTACTGACACATAAAAGCCTAAAAATTGAACATTTTGAGTACCAAGTAATGTGTGATACATGTGTACATTGCCTGATATTGAAATCAGGTCAGACAGACATACCGCGTCAAGCATTTATCATTTCTTCAGGGGAGAATGTTGAGAATCCTTTCTTGTAGCCTTTTGAACTCTGCAATTCGTTATTGTTTGGTAGAGTCCCCCTCCTGTGCAGTAGCACACCAGAGCCGCTTGTTTCTAACTCCAGCTTAGTAAAGGATCTTTCTTTTATCTTAATTGGTTTTCTTTTTGTTCTTTTTTGTTGTTGATAGATGACTCAAAAAGATATCACCTTTGTTGCTGAATTTCTTACAGAACACTTCAATGAGGTAGGAATTTGGTGCTGCTCTTTTGAAAATAATTGCAGTAAACCTGGCAATGGTAAGAAATAATCTGATTTAATTCAGTTTAAATAAAGTCCCTAACAATTGGACTTTTAAGCTGTTGAACTGATTAATAAGGGTACTCGTTTATGAAGCTCAGAGTCTATAATGTCTGCCTGTGTGTACATCTTACAGTCGTGAAAGAAAACAGCAGCTGCCACCAGCAGCTCCTTCTGAAATCAAGTTATTATTGCCCTAAAGTCAAGATTTTGCTTTTGAGTTTACTTAAGAATTAAACTATGTTTGTTCTTTCTAGGCTCCAGACCTTTATAATCGAAAAGGAAAATACTTTAATGTTGAAAAAGTTGGTCAGGTATGGGCTTTAGATTAAACTTGAGTTTGATTTTTAAGAGCTGTTTTTAAATTTTATCATTGGTAGTCTGTATTATCCAAAGTTTACATTGGAGTTCTACCCTTTTAGTAAAGTAACCAAAGAGCAACAGTTCTTAAGCTCTTTGATCTCAGAACCCTTTTATATTCTTCAAAATTATTGAGGACCTCAAAGAGCTTTTGTTTATGTGGGTTGTTGTCTGTTAATGGTAGCTATTATTAGGTATTAAAAATTAAACAGAAGGAAAAAATTATGATTCATTAAAAGTAATAGCTCCATTTACCATTACATGTTAATATAAATATTTTTAATGAAATGACTGTAAAAATATTAGGAAGAAGAGTTTTGTTTTGTATTTTTGCAAACCTCTGAAATCCAGCTTAATAGAAGGCAGCTGGATTCTCAGATGTGCTTCTGCATTCAGTCTTATTTGATATGTTGATTTTTGATAGTGTATAGAAAGAAAATGTGGCCTCACTCAGGTGAGTGGTTGGAAAGGGAGACATATTGTAATAGCATTTTCAGGTAAGTGAGGATATTCTTTGATACTACTCCAAATCCAGTCAAATGGTAGTATCTTAGTTGTTAGTTTGAATGGAAAATGTAAATTGCTTCAGTGAACTTTCACACTATGTTATGTTAAAATCCATTTGCCTTCCTTCAATTTGGAAGATGTCTTTCATCCATGCACAGTTTTGAAATATCATAGTGTGGTCATTTTGGAAAGATTGGTTCAGAGTTATTTTGATCTCCCAAGTACTGATACCTGATATTACATGGTATCCAAAAGTCAGATTCCAGTAACATTGCTCACCATCAGTCTAATCAGAAAGTCTTTCAGAACTGTGACACTGTTGAGCACTTGGTGGCAGGATATTGTTCCAAAATTTGATTTTTGTTGTTGCCAGGGATTAAACCCAAGTTCTCATGCATGCTAAACATGTGCTCTTCCACTGAACCACACCCCAGCCCCTAAAATTTTAACTTTTGATTGAAAGTTTAAATTTTATCATTAGCAATAAATACTCTCTTTTGTTCAAAGTGAGAGGCTCACTTTTGTTTATTTTTAGAAAATATCTGTCAAATTCCAAAGTGTGAATAAACTTATTTTGTCCCCTAGTCATTTTCAGGTAAAAATGAAATTCCATTTTTTAGACAGTTCCTGGCTTAACTTACAACTAAAACAACTTCAAGTGCTCTTCCTCAAGATAATTTTCATGCTTTGGTATGCAACAAAGTGTCTTATGTATTATACCTCCCAGTTCTGTCCCATAGAATATTAAAGGTTTGTAGTCAAGTGTTGAGATTTGATGAAACTAATAATTCCGTGGCTCCATAAAAGATAAATGAAACTATGAGTATGTGGCAAAAAAGGTTGCAGTGGCTTCTAGTGTGATTCAGGGCCACTACCGGGCTCTCAGCAAAGGCACTGGCAGTTTTCCTTCCCATCAGTGCAAACATCAGCACTATGAAAGGGCAGGTGGCCTCTTAACATTATTATAACACCAGTGTTGACCTCATGGGTCCTTCAAAGTGTCCTGGGGACTTCCAAGGCTGTGACTGTGCTTTGAAATAAGCTGCCATAGAGTATATTGGTACTTGTAAACTAAGTCATAACATATATGTAAAATTAAAATATTATGAAAACATTAATTATGAAAACATTAAAATATTATTAAAATATTATGAAAACAACCCAAAACTGAAGGTTAGTTTATGCATTCTGTATCTATACTGCATTCTGATCTTTTAGTGGTTTGCAGTTTGTTTAAATATTTGGCATTTAGCAGATTTTGGTCACCTCAGAATGGTAGTGTCCTTTCAGAGTACTTGGCAGTAAAGCGATTGACTTATTAAATAGGAAAATATCGATTGTAAACATTTTGGAAGGTCTTATTCTTTGCTTTACTAAATTTAAAATTTTAACTCTGTAGTATTTGAAAGATGAAGATGATGATCTTGTATCACCCCCTAACACGGAGGGAAACCAGTGGTATGACTTTCTCCAAAACAGCAGCCACCTTAAAGGTACGTCGTGAACCAGGTAGCCTTTGGTCATGCTGATGTTTCATTAAGACTAGCTAATGGTTTATTTAATTAGAGACACAGAAAATAACAAATAGGGTATGACCTTACTGTGTTAGGTAGAAGATACTCTGGAATTGACTGCTAACACTGAAATGATATTTTTTTCCACTCCTAATACTGTCTGAGTGTGTTGTAGTTCGCTTCTAGTCTGACACTGACTATCTGGAATTCACCTCAGACTCCACAGAGGTGAGGGCTCAGTCCCACAAGATTGTCCTCACTTCAGCTGTCAGTGACAAGTGCCAGGTCCCCTGGTTACCCACACCTCTGTTTGACTTGGCTGCAGGGGGTGAGCTCATCCCCCTTCCCTGATGGGTTAGATAATCTGCTAGGATGACTCACAAAGCTCAGAAACACTGATTTCCCACTTTGTTTATTAGAGGAATACAGCTCAGGAATGGCCAGCTGGAAGGAGATGCTCAGGGTAGGTGTGGAGGAAGAGGCTTCATGCCTGTCCCAGCACTGGGTGTGCTCACCAGTCAGGGAGTTCTCCAGCCTCACTGTTTGGGATTTCACAGAGGCCTCATCACATGGGCATTGTTGATTAAATCACTGGCTGTGGTAGTTGGTCTCGATCTCCAGCCCTTCTCCCCTGCTCAGAACATGGGGCATGGAGCTGAATGCTCCAAGCTTCTGATCAGGGATTGATCTTCCTGGCAACCAGCCCTTACCAAAGGCTGTCTGAGAGCCTGCCAGAGTTGCCTCATCAAAACAGAAGATCTCCCATCTCACCAGGAAATTCCAAGGGCATTCAGAGCTCTGTTCTAGAAACTGAGGACAAAGGCCACCTGTCTTTCTGTGTACCATAGCATCTGTCTTTGGCTGTCAGCTTAAAATACATCTTAACGTAGCTCAACTGAGACATGGGGTGCTGTGTCAGGGGTGACCCACGGAGCACCCAGGAACATGGTGGGCTTCAGAGTCAGAGTGGATATGATTTGTAGATCTAGACAGTCATTTTCACACCAGGCAGTTGCCTAAACCCCATAAGCCCATTGGAGATTATGATAGGGCTGTTGTAAGCAACAGAAATAACACACATAATAGCCTGGTAGAGCAAGAATCAATAAGCGTTAAACTATACATAACTTTCTACTGATAAAGTAGTCTTTTTTAAAGTAAGGAGATTATTTACATAGAACTAACTAGTTTCTTGTCTCCTTTTTGTTTTAGACCCGTACTTTTCCAAAGTAGTCCTGCTCTGCCATTATTCCATTGTGGCTGAGCTAGAGAAGAATGAACTTTTTGATTACATAGCCTACGGTTCCCAAAACATTCTTTCTTATAGCCAGCAGAAGCGTACTGTTGGATTTTGGTGAGACCAAGCTTGCATCTGTGTGGTTGCTTTTAGTGTTCAGGCTGTGGGGAGTGACAGAAGAAAGAGAAGGCCAAGTATAATGTGAATTCCACATGGGTTGGTTGGACCAACTCGTACCAGTAGATTGCTTTTTCTTAATCATTGGTTTGCTGTACCTTTTTGAAAATTTTTGTTTCTGTTTTTATTTAAAACCAGAAAGTCCTTTGCTGTTTCCTTATTATCCTCGAAAATCATTGCATTTTGTGAAGAGGCGAATGGAGAACATTATTGATCAGTGTTTGCAAAAGCCAGCAGTAAGTTCACAAGAAAAGCATGTCTTTGCATGGGAGCAAGAATATCTACACAGCCAGGCTGAGTTATGTAGATGACCGTGATTATGAGAATGGACTGTATGAAAATGCTGATATCCACTATTCTTGGCTGTCAAAAACCACTTTCAAGCGGTTCAGTCTTATCCATCTCATTGTTTTCGTATGTAAATTTTTAAAAATCGATTAATGTATTGGCATCTGTAGTATTTTGTTTGCTCCCGGAACAAACTCATTATAAACAGTCTTGGTAACTGAGCTGCTGTGACTTATATTTACTACCAAGGATGTAAATAAACTGTTGATGCTGTGAGATTAAGGAGAGGTGTCCTTCATCTGCCATGCGCTTAGCCCCTTGGTCCTTTTCAGCTCAGAATCTCTTTTCCTTATGGTTGTAATTGTGCAAGGTTTGGTGCCATGAATGATTTTTTACTGTCTGTGAACGGTGACAAGCAGTCAGCTTTTCCGTAGAGTGTCCTTGTGCATGTTAGTGCTCTAGGTGTACTTTTATTTCATTGCAGTGCATGCAGTCACACTCAGGTTCTCATACATGCTAGGCAAATGTTCTACCAATGCGTCACATCTATAGCCCCTCTAATTATGTTTTTAAATCTTATTTTATATAGGATGTAATTGGAAAATCGATGAATCAAGCAATCTGCATTCCTTTATATAGAGATGCTAGAAGGTAATTCTGTTTGCCTGTTGGGTAGGTAATATAATTAGCAGCCCATTTAAATTGTTCTTATTTTTTCTCTTTTTGTTTTAGTGAGGACTCTACACGTAGATTGTTCAAATTTCCTTTTCTGTAAGTTTATGGTTCTCCTGTATATTGTGTGAACAGTATAATTTTGTTCTAAGCTTAGATAGCTAAATACCATGTTACAACATTATCTTTTTTTCCTTAGGTGGAATAATAAAACTTCAAATCTACATTATCTTCTTTTTACTATTTTAGAAGATTCACTTTATAAAATGTGCATCTTACGGAGACATACTGATATTTCCCAGTAAGTATTATATTGATGTTTGAGTCAAAGAGAGGAGATTTTATTGTTTTTAATAATGAAACATATAGCTTCTCTTCTAGCATTTCAGTACTTAAGATATGTCATATGCTTAGGTTTGTTATTTAATGGTTCTCAGTCATAGTTTTCACAGCAACGTTAAGATCATAACACTGAGTTAAGAAGTTATATGATTTCTTTTTATTCTAGATTACTTAATTTTATATTGATAGATCACCATTGTATGTGGAATCCCCCCCCCCACACACACACCATGGGTTAGGAAAATATGATAGCAGAATCAGGAGAATGCCCCATGAACTTCAAGTCATGTTCAGAATGCCATTAGTGTCTTTTTTTTAAGAGCGAGACAAAGAATTTTATTTAGTTTCTCACATGGCTTTTGTTGCTCTCACACTTCATTGTGTACATGGTGCTGGGGTTCAAACCCAGATTCTTGCACATGCCAGGCAAGCGCTTTAACTGCTGAGCCACTGCTCTAGTCCTGCCATTACTATCTTAAATAGTTTTAAATCTCAATTTGAAAGAAATTTGTTGAGACCAAAGAAATTTGTAGCCAAAAAGAAACAGTTTTAGGCATTCCGGATGTCTTTAGTTAAGGAATCTAGCTACTTTGGTAGCTGTAGGATTTTAAATCAAGTTGTTTTGACTGTCTAGTGTTTACATTAGTTACGTTAGTTAACTAATTTAAATCAGCATTCTAGAGTGAGAACAATGCTGTTTTGCTCTAGGATTTGGTGTTTAAGTAAGTGCACTAACACTGCCAGTCGCATTCTTTCAAGCATTTAGATATTGGTTCTGTCCAGATTGTTACACAGTCTCTTTTCTCCCCTTCTTTCTTTTAAGATCTGTAAGTAACGGACTAATTGGTATTAAATTTGGGAGCTTCACGTATGCCACAACTGAAAAAGTCAGGAGGAGGTAAGGCTTGACCTTGTGTGGATGATGTGTACAAATATCCGTGGTGCGTGTGTGTTTAGTTAATGCAGTCACAGAGGAATGTAGTCATGCTAAGTTACAGAGATGATTTGGGCAGAAGAGTTTCTACTTTCTATAGAAAGGCTGGGTTCTTTATACATTTTAGAGTTAGAAAATAATTTGATTTTTTTCTAATTGAATAGAATTTTACTGCCCTGCAGGAATTTCTGTGGTGTGTTTTCATAGGAAGAATTAATTCTTTGGAGCTTTCTGTCTGCTAAGAAAGGGCCAGATGGCCTCCAGGGCTCAAATTCTTGTTGAAGTAAGTGGTATTCTCCCTCCTCTGGGATTTTCTTAGGATACAGAAAGGGTAACAGTTCCAAAGCCGTCCCTAAGGCCTTGCAGGGGAAGGAGTGGACACAATCACAGGCTTTTTCCCTCTTGATTTTTTTTCTTATAATTTTTTTTCATGATAAGGTCTTTGAAGTTGCTCTGTTGTTCATGTTTGAAATCCTATTTTTAGTTTTCAGTCTGGCTCATTCTGTTTACTCAAGGTATATAAAGGTGTCATCGGGGAATTTCCACAGGCTAATGGCTTAGCCACTGATGTTGGGCGGGTTTTTAGAATTATACCAACTTCATAGATTCTTATTTTTCATGATTACCTATTTTTAAGGACTAGTCATATTTGTGAAAATTCAGCAAACTGATTTTATTAGAAACTAACAGTATGTTTTAATTGTCTATTGTAAAGAATATTCCTTAATTTTTCACCTTTTTTTCTGCTTAATATAACATTATGAATACAATATTTCTCAGTAGTCCTGATCATTTTTGATATAATAAAATTGACTTCACTTCTAGCACCTACAGTTGTTTAGACGCACAGTTCTATGATGATGAAACTGTAACAGTGGTTCTCAAAGACACGATAGGACGCGAAGGAAGAGACAGGCTCTTGGTCCAGTTGCCATTGTCTTTAGTATACAACAGTGAAGATTCTGCAGAGTATCAGTTCACTGGGACGTACACGACAAGGTAACTAACTCATTAGTAAGACTACCTGATACGACAACCTTTTTGACATACACCAAAGATTGCAGCTTTGTTCTTAGATATGCTAGGTAATGATTTTCTAGTTCCCAGGGATAACTATGGAGACAGCTGAGGGGAAAATTCCTACTTTTTATTCAAAAATGCTGACTTTAACATAGCTCTTGTCCCTTTGCTTTTAATAGTAAATCCAGAAGTATTTGCTGGGACAGTATGGAGAATTCTTTGGAGTGGATGTACTTCTCTGGTTATATTTTCAAGGGTAGCATTGACCCTAGTTTGTAGTGGAATGAATTATTTTAGATTTGCCTTTAGACTTTCTGGAATTAAGAACCTCAGTGCCCATGTAGAGTATATATGGCCAATGCCAAGATGACTGTAGTTGATTGATTTTTTTTTTAAGTAACTAATTTAAAAATGTGCCCATTTGTTTTTCTTGAAAAGGATTCAAAACCTTACTAAGTGAGTGGTACTCTGCCTATTTGCAGTATTTGTATAGAATCAGTCCCAGCTTTTTTAGTGCATTGTTTCCAGTGAACCCACAGTTGCCCCTGGTGCCCCCCCTGGTAACACAGGGAGAAGATCCCCTTTTGATTCCTGGGTTGGTTTTCCCCTCCAGGCTAGATGAACAATGTAGTGTCATTCCCACACGTACCATGCATTTCGAGAAGCACTGGCGGTTACTGGAAAGTATGAAAGCACAGTATGTTGCTGGGAATGGTTTTCGAAAAGTGGCCTGTGTGGTAAGTATTTGCAGCTTGTTCCCTAGATTCCAGCAGGGCCTTGCGCCTGCGCAGCCTTCCTCAGATGCAGATGCGTGATGTTCACAGTTTAACTGACCGTGAGTCTGTAGGGGCCTTGCTCTCTAGTTCTCTTGTGCTGAGAAGGCTTAGGAAGTAGTTAAGAATAATTCTCAACTTTAATAATCTCATGAAATTGCCCCCATTGTATGTAAAAATCCTTTTAGATAAAGTGAAGACTGAGTTTAGTGGTTTTCGTAGCAAATCAGTAGGAATACAGCTTTCTTGTAAAGCCATTCTTGAGCTTCTGATTCCTTTATATAATGTATTTGTTAAGTCATTAATTTAAAAATTCTTTATTATGACATTTTCCTGTTTAGTTAAGTTCAAATCTCCGTCACGTGAGAGTATTTGAAATGGACATTGATGACGAATGGGAGCTGGATGAGTCTTCTGATGAGGAGGAGGAGGCAGGCAGTAAGCCCGTGAAGATCAAGGAGGAGGTGCTATCGGAGTCGGAGGTGGAGGCAGAGGTGGAGACCGAGACCGAGGCCGAGGCAGAGGTGGAGACCGAGAACCAGCATGCTGCTGCTTCTGCTCTGGCCCCGGAGATAGTCATTAAAGTGGAAAAGCTTGACCCTGAGCTCGACCCGTGAGCGAGCTTGCCAGTACTTTGTACAGAGCAAGTTTATAGGAGATGGACTTAGATATCTCGGACCACTTTTCATTTTCTTTGTATAACAAAGAAATAAACAGTAAATTTAATTTTTTTTTCATATTCAGTTTTATCTTAGTGGTATAGTCAGTATAATAGACCCCTTTTGCTGAAATTTCTTTTTAATACTGTGTGTAGGGCCTGAATTTAAAGAAAACACAAATTGAATGTGAAGAAAAAAGTCAGTTTTCCATCCAAAGGTGTCTGGAATTATTATATGGGGAAGAAAAAAGGCATTCATCACTGGAAATTTTAATGGATTTAATGTTTTAAAAACTTAGACATTTATTCTTATTTTTCCATCTTACCACTACAGTTTTTAGGTCTCTACATTCAGATTTGTTTTAAAATAAATTGGTATATACGACTTAATCTAAGCCCATGGTTAAATCCTGCCTTTTTATGATTTAAATAGCAAAAACACTGCTTGATACCTATGGGATTGTCTTTTATCATTGTGTTCCTTTATTTGTGCTCTGAATTCTCTGAATTAGCAGTGTTTAGATGCATCTTTTCCCTACTTTGACTTGGTCAAGGACGTAGGGTAGTTCCCTGTTTGATGATTATTCAGAAATGTGAGAAATACGGATCAGCTCAGTATAATCCAGCATTGATCAGTGCAGATGAGCCAGCGTCAGCTTCCTAATGCTGGTTCCGTACTTCAGAGTCCGTTCTGTATATGAATTTTTTTGTTTTAAACAGGCAAAGTACAAGTTTATTGAAGGTGGTGAAGAAAAGTTGCACTCCGTAAGGTAGAGCAGAGGGAAGTGAAAGGTGAATACATGAATTCTAACACCCACTCTCTGATAAATGAAAGAATCGCTTGTTAAAGCTTTAAATACCTTTAGCTACTCTCCTGGCAATACACTGTGCTGCTGTGTGGTTTGTCTGTTCAATAGGCAGTTTACACTTGGACTTTAGGTGCTGTTTAAAAAATATCCCAGGCGGCTATTGTTTTGGGATAGGCTCTTGCACTAGGCCCCAGCAGATCACTCAGGCTGAAGTTCCACATCATCTCACTGAAACCAATTTGTTTCTGACCTTCAGAGAAATCAGAAAAGCCTGAGCTAACAGCCAAGGTTCTCCTACAGGCCAGTTTCATTGGTATTTTATGAGATTCCCACTGCCTTGATCCTTACCAAAAAGTAACCTGGTGTTAACCAATCATTTTTCTGTTTTCTGTCACCTGTAACTTTGACCTGTCTGCTTTTTGTTCTTTGCTTCTACTTTTTTCACCCCTTCTTGGACTGTATAACCAACATTTTCTGCTCAAACCATCAGAACACTTATGCTATTTTATGGAGTGAAGTAGTGTCCACTTCTGGAATCATAAACCAATTAATATCTAAACTAAATTTGTAGTTTTGTCCTTTGCCAGGACTTAAACTTCATGTCCTCCAGGGCAACTCCATTGGTCTGACCTTGGTAGGTTTTGAAGGGAAACAATGGAAGCCACTGTGGTGCAGGGCAAACTGATCTTCAGGAGACCAAACGTGTTGAACCGCAGCCTTACACATAACGGGCCTTAAACTCGATCGGTACATAATTTACCTGAGTCTTGATATGTGGTCGTGTTCACGATGCAGTACAGAATGTCTGAAATGAGCTTTGTAAGCAAGAAAGAGTTCAGACAACATCAAGAAATGATAGATTGTAGTACGGAGAGCAGATTGTAGTACAGAGAGTGTTTTAGACCAAATGCATCACACAGATCTACCACATAACTTTGATGGATATCAGGGACAAAAAGTTACAGCTTGTTCTTAGAATGAATTATAATTTCACAATAAGCAGCCAGTTATTAATAACTGTCCCATGTGATTTCAACATTAGATAGATTTTTTGATATATGCACGTTTACTCCCTGTGGTTTTGGCATAGACATAAATTGAAACCAAAACTCCCGAGATTCTCTTGAGCCAGGGATAGGAAGTACCTCTGTTGATGAGTTAGCTCTCTCAACAGTGAGTTAAATTAATACTGTGGATCATTCCTAATTTCGAGAGTGGTTTTTTCATTATTGGTTTTAATATACATAACAAATAATTAGGAACTGGATTTGTATTATACCCAAGTGTAGTTTAAGTTGATAACCAAAGGTCTTAAGTTTTAATAAGATACATACAGTTAATTTTGTGTTTATCGTTGTATGTTTAGAGGTATATTATAATTTCATTTTTATTACTAGGCACTTTACTTTCATATTTGGAATCGGTTTGATCATGATTGTCGCCTTGGCCTGTGTTGAATTTGAGTTGTGAATGTAGGAGCAGCTGGTGAAGCTGGTGTGGAGGAAAGTGGAAGTGAAGCTTGACCGAGTCTCAGGCACCTGGCCTTGTGCAGTGGGCCATTGAGCACCCCAGACCTGGGGACTGAACAAGGGACGCTTAAAGAGCATTGGGGGCAAGTGTGTGGTGCCTGATCAAGATGAGCATTTTTTTCCTTTTTTTTTTAATGAGAGAGGAACAGAATCAGTTCGATTTATTTTTTCATCTGGTTTTTGTTTCTCCCGTACCAGTTGCATATGTGGTGCTGGGGGTTGAACCCTGATCCTTACACAGGCCAAGCACGTGCTTTAACCATGGCGCCACCTCCAGCCCAGATTGGCACTTCTAATTTACAGTGTTCTGTAAATAAGGATAAATTGTGTTGATTTTTAACAGATTATCATTATTACTATTTTGGCCAGGCTTAATACACTGAGATAAGTCTTTCCAGTTCTCTGGCTTTGAAGTTCCTTTTTGTTTTCATTTTCTTTGTGTTCTTGATTTTTCTCCAAAATAAAAATTTTGCATTCAGCAAAATTCTAAAACATTCTATCTTCTTAATTCAGAACATTTGAATATAAATATGAAGAAAACTACAATGGTATAGCCTTGAGTTTCTGATAACAGAACTAGGGGATTTACATACATCTGAGTTCATCTAAATGTTTTCATAGAGAAGCAGCAGGCAGATATGCTGAATACTTCTAAAGAAAGGGTGCTGTGAGCCTGGTGCACACCTGTAATCCCAGCAGTTTGGGAGGCTAAGGTAGGAGGAGATCACAAGTTTGAGGCCAGCCTCAGCAATTTAGCGAGATTTAAAATCTTAAAATTTTCTCAAAAAATTTTTTTAATTTTTTAATTCTTGCCTTACAGTTCTGTTTCTCTTCACGCAAATCCTACTTTTACTCTCAAAAAATAAAAATAACTAAGGACTGGGGATGTAACTCTGGTAAAGTGCCCCTGGGTTCAATCCCTAGTACCAACAAAACAAAAAAGTAAATAAAAAGAGTGCTGTAACCAAAATTGCGATGCGCGATTGCTCTAGGAGCCCACCGGTTTCTTGGTATCTTTTGAAGTGTGGCAGTTGTCTTATAGACTTCACATTTACTGCTATCTACTTTTGACCCCATATCGTTTGTCCTTCCCATGGAGCACAGGGAGCTAGTGCTTAGGATTACACTGTAAAGGTGATAAAGGCAACGTGAACATAAGGAGCATAGTAGAGTAGAAATGATCTCTTAGGAATAGTCCTTTATTGGGCTGGTGTTATAGCTCAGTGGTAGACCACTTGCCTAGTAGGTCCTGGGTCAATTGCCAGCGACACACACACAAGGTTCAGTTCAGAAGCTTGAATTAAGAGGTTAATTCTAGGTTATCTATGATCTGGTTTTTCCACTCAGTAACAAAGTTTATATCCATTGACTGATAATGTTTTGATACTGTTTCTCCCTCAACTGTATTTCTATATTCTTCTAATAAAAAAAAAGCTACTGTTGGAAAAAAAAAAAAAAGAGGTTAATTCTAGGAATTACAGTAGGTAATAAGTGCTTACATTCTGCTTTTTTTCTTCTTTCTTTTTGAGCAAACTAGAACTTCTACAATAGGATTTCCCACAAAGTGCAGCTTCTACATCATAATTGCCAAGGCAAATGAATAAAAATGCAAATTCATGGGTTCTACCTCAAGCCCACTCAATCAGTATGAGGGTCAGGCCCAGGGCTACTTTTGAAACCAACTCCTCTAATAATTCTCATGCCTAATAAGATTGAGAATTTTTTTTTAATGTAAGCTATTTTTAGAAATTAAATGTATGTGATTGTAAGATTATGAACTGCTCCCTAAGATGCATTGAAAATCGATGTGTTTTTTTCTTTAGAAATGATCCTAACTGGTGGTTAATTCTGCATGCAGGATACGCACACTTCTACAAATCTGTAAATGATGGAGGGCATCGTTGTGCCCCAACTCTGCACTGCAGCGTGTAGGAATGAATCCCTTAGGCCTCATTCCCACCCTAACAAGATAACGTTCAGCTGAGTGTAGCTGCTGAGTTGGGTATGTGGAGCCATTCTGGTAATAAGTCATTATCGTTCATAAATGTCACCTTTGCTCTGGTGTATGCAGACTGAACTCAGAGCTCCAAGACGAAGTATAATGTGTAGCTATCACTGTACTGATGATAAATCTGTCCCATGACAGCTAGGAATGACACCTGTAATTACTGGCTTGTTATATTTTAAATGTTAAAATGAGGAGACAAGCTGCTTGTTCATGTCTTTTGCCATGGAGTTTACAATGAGACCAAACACTTCTGTTCTTCATTTCTGCATTCCTGATTCTGATTACCTAGTAGACATTACTGTTATTTTAGATCATGTTTTTTCTTACAGTTTAGATAGTAAAGCTGGGTGTTTAGGAGCCCCAATGAGATGTGTGGCCAGCTGCTGAACTACATGCATGATTGTCCACATTTTAGTGAACGTGTAATGCTGGAACCATGGCCCTTCCTTTTCTTCACACTGTCATCTGCCCAGTTGATGCAGGAAGAGGTCTGAAAGGTAAAATAGATATTTGAAATTGTCTTTTCTCTTGGGATATGAAGTCAGATCTAGTGTCAGTGTGGATGGCCATTGTTCTGTGGCCCTACAAAGTGTAAGACCTGTTCTACACTGTTCTCTGCTGTGCTGGAGCAGGAGCTATCAGAGGTAGAGTGGCCTGGGTGCTAGAAGACCCTAGTGACGGGTCAGTGAAACACTCAGACTGGAGCAGTGACCTGCCAAGAAGTGGAGAAAGGGGGGACAGTAGGCTTTGACCTCTGAAAAGCTGTAAGTGAATGGTGATGCTGCAGACACTTGCAGGGGTGTTGAGGAGAGGAGCCTTCTCGGAAAGGTGAGGGAGTGGAGATCATGTGTAGGCAGCTCTTGGAGGATTTTGCTGAGTGGCTGAGACAGATGCTGTGAGTGGTGGCTAGAGACAGATGTAGTGTTAGGGAACTTTTCTTAAAAGATGGATGATACGCATATTTAGACATCAACTGAAGGGATTCACTAAAGGGGGAGAAATGGACCATCTTAGGAAAAAGGGGGAC
>PVKS010035712.1:0-19877 GCA_004027875.1 Aplodontia rufa | reverse complement strand
GTCAACTTATTTGACAGGAAATACAAGTTTATATGCTAGCAGGAAGACAGAGGCATAGAAAAAGAGCAGAGTGGAGAGGATTTTCTAATTTATAGAAGACAAAATCATCATTAAATTATGAACTTTGCAATGTCCATTGTCCATGGAAATTAAAGCATTGAGTTGCTCCAAGAAGCTGCTTCTAACTGGACAGCCATATGTAGACAACTGAAGCTGGATCCTTATCTTTCGCCCTGCACAAAAATTAAATCAAAATGGATCAAAGGCCTGGAAATTCTGCCTAAAACTTTAAACTTACTAGAAAAAGAAGTAGGGTCAACACTACAGCTTATAGGAGTCGACAGCTACTTCCTTAACAAAACTCCTATGGCTCATGCTGTAAAATCAAGAATAAATGAATGGGATGCAATGAAACTAAAAAGTTTTTGCACAGCTAAAGATCTAGTCAAGAGCATCAAGAGAGAACCTACAGAATGGGAGAAAACTTTTGCCTGCTACACCTCAGACAGAGGGCTAATATCCAGAATATACAGGGAACTAAAGAAACTAAACACCAAACTCACAAATAATCCAATCAATAAATGGGCTAAAGAACTCAAAAGGAACTTCTCTCCAGTGGAAGTCCAGAAAGCCCATAAAATATATGAGAAAATGCTCTACATCATTAGCTATAAGGGAAATGCAAATCAAAACTTCAATGAGATACTACCTCACTCCTGTTAGAGTGGCAAAAATGAATAATACAAACAACGACAGATGCTGGAGGGGCTGTGGGAAAAGAGGAACACTGTCACACTGCTGGTGGGACTGCAAACTGGTTCAGCCACTATAGAAAGCAGTGTGGAGAATTCTCAAAAAATTAAGGATGGAACCACCTTACAACCCAGCTATCCTACTCCTGGGTATTTTCCCAAAAGAGTTAGAATCAGCATATTATAGTGATGTGGCTTCCTCAATGTTTATAGCAGCTCAGTTTACTATAGCTAGACTATGGAACCAACACAGATGCCCCTCACTCCACGAGTGGATTCAAAAACTTTCGTACATGTATACAATAGAATACTACTCAGCCATTAGAGAAAACAATATTATGGCTTTTGATATCAAATGGATGGAGATGGAAAGAATAGAAGTATCCCAATCTCAGAGACTCAAGGGCCAAATGGTTTCTCTCATCTGTGGATGCTAGAATATATGGGGGAAGCAGTAGGGTAGATGGCGAACCTAACAATACTTCAAATTGAATGACTCTCAGAGTAATAGGGGGATGGCTCCCTAGGATACTTGGAGGCATAGGAAGGGGCATAGGGGAGGGGGGAGAGTGTATGAAGAACTCATAGAAGACTGGAGAGTGGGAATATGGGGGAACCATCCCAGAAGCCGATGTCATTCCTCCACGAGATACCCATTTAACACATGAGTTCTTCTGGGGGAAACTGCAACAGGTGAAACCCAAGGTGGTCATCCATGTTTTGGCATTACCCCTGGATAACAAAGTACATATACTTTGTTATTACTGTTGGTTTGATAATGTTTCCCCCTCAATTGTATCTCTATATACTTCTAATAAAAATAAAAAAACCAAGAAGCTGCTTCTAGAGGGGGGACAGTGGATAAAAGAGAGAAACAGTCACCAGCATTGGGCTCATGATTTTCAGTTTCTGTGGAGCTAAAAATAGCCACAGTCAAACACGTCCTCAAAAATCAATGGAAAAGGGCTGGAGCAATGGCTCAGTAGTTGGAGCATTTGCCTGGCATGCTCAAGGACTTAGGTTCAAATCCCAGCACTACAACTACAACTAAGTGTATCAATTCTCTCTCTCTCTCTCTCTCTCTCTCTCTCACTTTCTCCCTCTCTTAAAAAAATCAATGGAAAAAAATCTTTGAGTCAAATGCAGTACAGCTAAAAACTAAAGACATTATGTAGGAAAACATAACTGTGATATTTTAACTTTTGAATCATCTATAAGATTTCCATATGCAATGATTATAACCTCTCTTTGAGGTCTTCCTGAAACAAAGGAAGTCAAACTTGTATTTTAGATGTTCCTGCAGGTACTTTAATAGGTTAGAGAAAAAATGTGGCTCCACACAGGCAAGCAGAAAGAACACAAAAGATTCGTGCATGAAAGGGCCAGGGCTGGACAGATGTTACAACAACTCAACTCCTTAATTCAAAAGAAAAAGAAACAGAGATGTTCTAGTCAACCTGTGCAGGGGCCAGAAGTGTCCCCTTGTCAGAGATGAGTCCAAGAAGGGAAGTAAACAGCAGGGGCATGACTACACTGGGTGAGGGCAGAGGAGGGGTGGAGCTAATGAAGCAAGCAGCAGGAAAGTGGGAGAGACAGCAGCCAGGGAGGCATTTATCATCTTGGAGGACATTGAAGATCTTCTGCCACCTGTCCAGGCAACTGCAGGCATGCTTTTGGCGCCACTATGACTGAAGCCAATGAGCCAATGTTTTTAGTGTCAGAAAGCATTGCTTTCAGGAGTTTCTGAAAGAAGGCACCCACCAGGGAACAGGGAATGGGAGATGACTGGCAGGGACAGAGCGGGGCTGCTGACTCTCTTGCAGGCCTTCGGTTGCCCACTGTTGTCAATGCTATGAGTACAGGCAGCTAGGGGCAGTTGATAAGCACACCACCACCTTCAGCAGTACTTGGCTTTTGGGATTTTTGTTTTTTTCTCTTTTTGGTATTTGTATTTCCTTGTTGCAATATGATATTCTTGGAGTTAGACATTGGAGATCATTTTAAAGCAATTTAAAGTTCCCTTCTTAATGTTAACCTCTGAACATTGCAACTTAATGCCTACCAGAGTTCTTTGGCACATGATAGGTATCTGTTAATTGTTAAAGGAAAGCCCATTATAGTCCATGAATACATTATCAGCAATTAATGCAGCATCCTAGGTCACATCTAATAACCAGACTGGGAAGCTGTGGGATTAGAAACAGGATTCCTTCACTGAAATCAGGATATAAAACACATCACGTGGGGAGTCAGGTACTGAAGGTGAAAAGATAATCTGAGAGATCCCTGCCCTCCAGAATCTAGCAGATTCATAGATTTTAAGCAATGTTTTTTCAGGGACAAAATTGGTACCCAGAGACTTAGCATTCTCATTTTTTCCATTGGCATCCAGAGAACTATGACACACTGGCATTTCTAATTATGTTGAAGTACAAATGTAAACCATACTTAAAATAAGCCTGGGGTGTATGAACAGGCCTTGAGTTTTTTTTTTTTCTCATGGCATCTTCCGTAACTTTTGTGATGTGATAAAATATTTTATGTCTTCAAATAGCCCTTCACACCATGAATCAGCATATAAACTGCAATAGCCTTTAGGGAGGACAAATTGGCATAACCATCAGAAACTTTAAAAGCAATCTCATCATTTGAACCAATGGTTGCTCATCTAGGAATTCAGGCTAAAGAAACAGTGATGTGCACATGCAAATGTATATTATCAAGGAATATTATTAAAGCATTGAAAATTTGGAAGATATGACCCAATTACCTAGGAAATCAGCTATATTGGATAAATAAATTATGGACCTTCATCAGAGGAAATGGCAGGTCATAAAAAAGGCAGGTTTCAAAGATCATTTAATGATGTGGGGTACTTTTCATGCTTTTTTGAAGATGTAGCCTACAAAATAGTAGACTCAATAAATTCTACTTTTTGTGTAAAAACCAGAGGCCACAACATGTGCACAGATGAGCTATTATGGTACTTCCCTCCGGATGGTAGGAGAATACTTTATCTTTTGTTTTTGTACTTCTGGATATTCTGCATTTTTTCATTAGCATGCATCAATTAGGTAGTCATAAAACATCATTCAAAACTCACCTTGGCCTCTTTGCTTTTGATTGTAAGATGCACATGTCAGAAGAGCAGATTAGTTCATGGGATAAGGTGCAAATTTCTTTGAGAACATCAGTTCTCGTCCCAACAACTCAATGGCATGTGTACTACCAACATCTTTATTTTACAGATGTGGGTGCTGAACAGAGAGAAATTAGGCAATATTCCCATCACACATTGCATGAAACAGGACAGAGTTGGGACTCTGAGCTGGGTTCCAGAGCCAGGTATACAGTACTGAACTTGTGCTTTAACTTACATAGTAAGCTTTTAAATATGAACATTTTAAACCCAACGAATATGGCATGGCATGTATCTTAATAAAGGCAGTGAAGGGGTATTAACCATGAAAACAAGCCCTTGGATTTGAAGACAGGCCTTCACAAGTCAGTTAATCCAGCCCTGCAGTGAAACCTGCAATCCATCCCACTGCCCAAAGCTATTTCCGTGCTATATGAAAAGTGCTTTGCTTGTCTGCTCCTCAGTATAGAGTGGTTTCCTGCTTTGGTCCTGTCAATCTACCCAGGCTGGCAAAACATAGCCTTGGCCTTCTACCAACTACTATGACATTGACTAAATTTGTAGCTTAAAAATCCTCTATACATTGTCTCTTCAGGGCCCATTGTAACAAACAATCTTTTAATACAAGTTGGCAGAAAACAAAGGTTTAGAAAATCATCAGCTTTGAGATTCCACAAAACAAAGGTCAAGGTGGAGTTTTTGAAGGCATCATAAAACTGTTGCCTAAAGTGCACACATGGAGCTCTTGTTACTTGTGAAATTTTAGAAAATAATAAAATTGAACAACAGAAAGGAAAAGGCCGCAAACAGCTGTGCTGAAACTTGGGCTTAAAAAAAAAGCAATTTTTAAAAACTCATCCAAATAAGGTGATTTTTAAATACAAGTCACTGTTTATACTTAAAGATTCTCATAATTAAACCTAAAAATGTGGCTTTCAAGGGAAAGCCTCTGGTCCTGGTGAACATTAATACTTTATTGTGGGGATTTCAAGCCTGATCTTTACCAAAAATGAAATGTCAGTCTTTATTGTATCCTCCCTCTCTTTGAATAATATGCTTCTTGTTGTGGTGTGGTTATGGGTCAACTCCACAACTGGAGACAATCTCCCCATCCCTATGAGCAACATCAATGTCTGAATACACACATGGAAGAACTAGGGAAGAGTCATCAGGCTCATCTGGAAACAGACTCCAAGACAAGGTTTGAATAGTGGTAGCTTATGTAGGAGGAGGCTCAGGACACTGACTGGGGATAGGGGAAGTGAGACAGAGAAGGGAAGACAGAGTATTGCTGAATATAGTGTTTGATACCAAGTAAATTATCACTGTGGCACACTGTGGTTTAGTCACACTGAGCACTCTGAAAATCTGAATAAAACAAGTACCTCATAGTTATCCCATCTGAAGAATGTGGAAGCTGAGGTGTCCATATGCCAACTCCCATCAGTCCTTGGTTGAGGGTGGTTCCCAAGGGATGGACCCAATTGCTATCACTGCCCCAACAGTAATACCATCTCTGGAAAACCAGAGAGTATTCTCAGGCAAAATCAATGCAGGTGCCGGCAGCTGGGAGGTGGCCGGTTGGCTGGAATGCATTGAAGTGGGAAGGGTGAGGGGATATGTGTGGGTACTCACAGCTTCTGATTGATTTATTTACCAAATTAGTATTTAGATCCAAAATGAATTTTCTCCTGCTGCTCTCTAAGCTAGGAAACGTACCTTGAAATTTTCTGTTTAAGGGAAGGTAAAGTGGCAGGACCACATTTGAGAATAGTTTGTCTTCTAGAAACACTGAGGAGAGGCATATCCTATAACTTATCAGTTCTCTCTTAACTTAGAGAAAGTGTGTGCATTCAGAGATAAGTACCAACATTTTATTGCCACATTTTTGATAATGCGGAAAAATAGAAACAACCATATGTCCTTTAATAGAAAAGTTGAATGCAAGAAGGAAGGTGTTGAATGATGGATCCAGAACATCATGTATATAATGTTTAAAACATGAAAACAGTATTATATACTGTTTACGAATGCCTACGCGTGTTGGAAAGTCACAAGGCACTCATGGGAACTATAAACGCCAAATTCTGAAAGGCAGTTTACCTCTCACGGGGGTGGGAAACAGATGGGATGAGGGGGAGTGACACAGGGTCCTTGAACTGCATCCAAATTATTTATTTTTTCAGATCAATTATCTGGAGCAAATACAGCGAAAGTTTAAGATTTGGTAGGGTTTTTTTTTTTTTGTGGTTGCATGGATGTTCTTTAAAATATACTCCATACTTTTCTGTGTATCTGAAACATTTTATATTAAAATAGAAAAAAATGAAAACACAAGATAAGGCTTTTGCAGCACTTGTAATTTTGCCAATTTTTGGAAACAAAATTATGCAATTGAGGGTTGGAATTTTTTCTGTAGTGGAATTTCTGTTTGAATTTTGAATTCCATAATTTGAATTTTGGATTTTCTAGTTTCAATTTTAAATTCTAACATTGTACACGCTATATGGGGGTCTCCACTTAAAATGCAACCATTTCCTTTCCCCTCTCAGGTTTTTGGGAAATGGAGTTCATTCTGGGAGATGTCTGACACTATTATCTGGTAGTATTTCCTGTCAAAGCTGTTGGTCAGTAGCACCAAACATAAAACACAAGGCCCAGGCAAGAGAAGGAGAGAACTGCTGCTTTTTAAGACTTTGATTCTGGAATTCTGTATGTTTGAGTATGCACTGAATTCCTGTCAAAACACAACCATCTGTGACATTCCAAATTTCTGGGTGAAAGGCAATAAAACAAAGAACTGGTAGATTCATTATTAGTTACCTGACGAGGTCAGGAGGGAGATCACATGGCCAATAAATCAGCAGTAGCTCACCCAGTCTGTTTTGGACAACCTGGCTTCCAGATTTCTCTATACTCCCTCTCTGCTTGGAGTGAGAACAGCCTTAGGCAAAACCAAGAAGAAAGCAAAATTCGTCTTTGGCCCACCATCTTCAACACTTCCTTGGAAGGGCAACCACAAGCTGATAAACCCTTTTAAAAATAGACAATATATTAGCATGGTTTACAATCAAAAAATACAAAAGGGTTTGCAATGAGATGTCTCCCTCTCACTTTCCTCCTCCAGGCACCCATACCCCAACTTGGTGGAAGCCAACGACAACAGATATTTTACGTACTGTTCCAACAATATGTTAGGGCTATACACACAATTACGTGAAAAAACGTATATATATTAAATCAGAGAATAATATGCACATGTTTTTACACCTTATGTTTTTCATTGAATATACATCTTGGGTACTGCATCATACCAGAATATTAAAACTTTCTCAGTTATGAAAATAATGCATGATATTTTATTGTATGGATGTACTGTAAGTTATTTAAATAATTCCCTCTTAGTAAGCATATAAGTTATTTCAAATATTTGGCTATAACAAGTAATGCTGTGATGAATAATCTTAATATGTACTAGGATTTGTAGAAAAATTCACAAAAGAATTATTGGGTCAAAAGGCATTTGTATTTATAATTATGGCAAAAATGGCTAGATTGTGCTTCATAAAACTGGTACCATATTGTCCTTTTGCCAGAAATGTATGGTCCTACTTATTTCTTCAGACTTTCATTAACAGTTTATTATGAAACTTATTTTTATATTTGCTGAATTAATGCATGAGAAATGATATCCCAACATGCATTTCATTTTCATTTCTCTTAATTTGTAAAAAGTCATTTCTGATGAGGAAGGTTTGCTTTTCTAGCATACTAGAAGCTCTAAAAAGTTCTGTTGGCATAACACATCTAGATTCTTGAAAAATTATGACATACCTTTTAATGCACTTCTGAGTCCCTAATAAGATAAATTATAAATGTGAAGTGGGATATTATTAGTAATAGAAACAATAAGAGGAATCATACCAAGATAGTGGGCAGGAATAAAACATGTTTTTGAGTTGTCTAAGGCATGAATGCCACTAATTTGTCAGAAAAGTTTAGGTGGGGGCAAGATGGATAGATAACTTTGGGCTTCTGGAAATTGAAGATACTGGCCTTGAAACTCTTACATTGAGCCAGGCCCCTGAGAATTAGATCTTGGGTGAAAAATAACATCAATGACAATGAAGATAATTGTAATGATTATTATAATCATGTCTCCCTTGCCAATCTGTAGTCACAGACCTGATATTACTTAGATTCTGATGTCCAAATTTATACTAGTCCTGAATGTGGATAAATTAAAGTAGTTCCAAATTATTTGCTCCCAGAGTCCATCAGAAGTTAACCTAAATCTTTGTTATAGGAAAGAATAATAAATATGTGCTCACAATTAAAAACAATTACTAGATACATGAAGAAACAAGCCAAAATGGCTGTGTCATCAAAAGAGTAGAGATATTGACTCTCAGAATTTAAGATATATGTATTAGCAATGACTATATGTTTTTAAATTTATTAAAGATGCAATAATAAGCAAGGATCAGGAAATAAGAAATATCCAAGCAGATTTTTAAAAGAACCAAATTGAACTATTAGAAAAAATAATTGAAATTAAAATTCTGTCTCCATGCCTATATAGGTAATAAAACTATAAAGAAAAGCAAGGAAGAATTTGCAGGATATGTCAGGGAAATGTTTCCGGAAGTGTTTTTAGAGCAGGAAGGTGATTGAATAGTGACATGTGTAGATTTCAAGACAATTTCTAACAATTTGTCTTAATTGTTGACCTAGGTGTGGCTTACACAAATTTATGGTTAATTTGTTGAATGTTATATTTTATATACTTTTCTCTGTGTTGTATCTTACAATAAAAATGATTGAACTATGTATGCTTTAAACAGCAGACCAGGCATGGGCAAAGATGTAGTGAAATTGAATAAATATTTGAAGAAATTACCCAGATGAAGCAAAGAGTGACCAAAAGCCACAAAATATGAAAGAGAAGGAAGAGACATGGAAGATAAAGCTTAATATATATCTAATGGGAGTTCCATAAGGATAGAACAAAGAGAATGAAGGAGAGGAAATACTTGAAGATATAATGGCTCAGTCTATGCAGAACTGATGAAAATCATGAACTCACACCCCCCACAACCCACACATATTGTATATTAAGATTGGCAAAATTTTAAACCCACACCTAGATATATAGTTACAAAACTACAGCCATTGAGAAAAGATATTTTCATCCTAAAAGTAATAAGAGCCAGTTGATGGGGAATATCTTATAAATGCTGTCAGAAAACAGCAATCAAACTAGGATTGTGTTTTCACCAAGACTATATACTTTTAGGACAATGGTGAATAATAGAAACTTCTAAGATTTATTTTAGGATGGAAGAAAATAAATTCAGAAAAAATGTTTGAGATGCAAGAAAAAACATGGTGGTCACATGTAAATGTATAAAAGCATGCAGAAATATAAATGAACATTATCTTTAATAATTAATAATATATCTAAAATATTCCAGAAAAGTAGTGTGTCAGGAGAGAAGGAGTAATTAAAGCATTCTAAGATATTTGAATTTTTCAGAAAAGAGTTAACATATGGATTAAGTTTACACTTTGTTGAATAGTCATGGTAAATTTTTAAGACGTAAGCAAGTAGGAGGGAAAATGAAATTTGAAAAATATCAAACAAATTCTGAAGTTATATACCCTTTAGCAAAACAATGTGAGTTTTACTTCATAGTTTGAAAAATCTTTGACATTCTGAGACCTCAAAAAATAGTTTCTTCTACTACTTTTTATGTTTTTAACTATATGACATAAACATAAAATTATATATATATTTCATTTATGTATCTTGTATTTGTCCTTGTATGATGGATTAGTTATGAAAACTTGTATTTTTCTTTTCCTTGATTTTTAACCTGTCATAGCTTATCCAATCCTTTTTTTTTTCATTGATTTGAGATGCCAACTGTATCAGATACTGAAATTCTTACATATATCTAGATCTGGATTTTCTATTCTAACTCACTGAACTTTTTATATTTCCATACTCTACCCTGTAAAGGGTTATGATTTTATAATGTGTTTTATGGTTAGTCCTCTTTAATTATTTTTTAAGTGAGAAGGACAGTGAATGAGAGAGAGAGAAGAGAGAGAGAGAGAGAATCAATTTTTATTGAGTTTTTCACATGGCTTTCGTTTCTCTGACAGTTGTGTACGTTGTGGGTGCTGGGGTTTGAACCCTTGTACTTGTGCATGCCGGGCAAGTGCCATAACTGCTGACCCACCACTCCAGCCCCACTCTTCAATTATTTTAAAGAAACTTTCTTTTTTTTTCTTTTTTAGCTTTCCATATCAACCTTAGCTCTTTTATTAAGACTATTGGCTTCTGGGGCTGGAGTGGTGGTTCAGAGGTTACAGTGCTTGCCTGGCATGCACAAGGATGTGGGTTTGAACCCCAGGGTCATGTACACAAGGAAGTGTTGGAGCAACGAAAGCCACATGAAAAACTAAATAAAATTGATTCTCTCTCTCTCTCTCTTTCTCTCTCTCTCACTATCTCTCTTTCTCTCTTGAAAAGAAAACTACTATTGACTTTAATCCCATGTACCCCTCCTGCATAAGAATATCGCATTTTTATTGAGATTTCATATTTTGGCTTAATCCAGAGCAACCTGCCATCTTTAGTCATCCATTAAACAACTATGGATTGTGCATTCACTATGTCTTTCATGTTACAAGTGCAGGGGTAGAGCAGTGAACGAAACAGAAAAAAATACTGCTCCTGAGGAGTTCACATTTTAGGTGGGAAAGAGGTAGTAAACAAGAACAATGATTCATAAATACATAGAATGCTAGATGGTAGTAGATGATAAGGAGAAACCTGAAGCCAAGGTAATTTAGTAGGAGTGTGTGGCAGTGGGTTGTAATTTTAGGGAAAGTGGCCAGAGGTGGCTTCATTGTGAAGGTGCATTAAAGAAAATCCTGAAGGATTGAAGGTGCAGCCATATGGGTATTTGGAAGGAGAATTCCAGGCAGAGGGAACATCCAGGGCATAGGTCTGGAGCCCTTGCATCTCTGGAGTGTTTGAGGAAACAGGAGGCAATGTGGCTACAGCCAAACAAACAAGGGCAAGAGTGGTGGGCATGAGGCACAGGGAGAAAGAGGGCTGGATCCTGGAAATGTTTAACAATCTGCTTCCAAAAAAGAAATCCTGTTTTGTAGCATTTTCCAATTTCCATGATATAAATACTTTCTCTATGGTAGCTTTCAAGCTACCAATATTAGGTTTCTGAAGAGGAATTGGAAAGAGATGCATATCATCGGCTTCCATAAGTTACAACACAATGGGTGCTAGGCTTTTATATGACTTGAGCGTGTCCCCCAACGCTTCACATGTTGAAATGCAGTCCTTTTGTGAGTTGTTAAGAAGCTGGAAATTTAATTCGACTATGGAATTTTGAGGTGGAACTTTTGAGAGGTGACTAGGATTTGATAATGCCATTAGGATGGAACCCCCCTCCCATTGTATCTTAATGGCTTTACAAGGGAGGCAGAGAGACCAGAAGAGACATATGCATACTTATGCACTCCTGTCTCCACCATGTGATGCCCTGCACCTCCTTAGGATTCTGCCAGCAAGAAGCCACCACCAGATGTGACTCTCGACCTTTTACTTTCAGAACCCTGAACCAAAACATACTTTATGTTAAAACTTACGCAGTCTGTGATCTTGTGGTATATGTAACTGATAACAAACTAATGTCCAGGGAGTTGTATAGCTTGCAAAATCTAAAGGACTAGGGAGGCTTTATCTACATAGTCAGGTTCAATACATGGTGACAGGGACCATGGATCTAGTAATGTCCTGGCAGAAACTCCTCTATCATAGCTTGTTCCTCAATACCCATGTTGCCAAGCAGCAAATGGAGCAACCTCCTTAGAAGTTGCTCAAGAAAAAAAATGAATGTTTCTATTGAACAATTCTAGTTTCCTACACATGTCAGCCAAATCATGTTACTTTTTGCTACCTTTCATATTCTCGGCCAATTGATACTAGGTCCCATGTAAAACCCAAGTTGCAAAGGAATCAAAGCTTTCAGCTTTCCAGGCTCTTGTTACAGAAAGCCATCCTTAAAGGCAAATGAAATGAATGTTGGAGAAACAGTTTTCATTACTTCCTCTAGATGGGAAAGGATGGGAGGAGGTAAATAAAAATAACAAAGGGAAAGCTAATGCTAACAAGCTGAAAACTAGCCCAGAGTATTTGTATGGGGGTGCATAACAGCAAAGAAGGGGGTGGTGTTTCAAATGTAAAAGCCACTTTAAATCCAGTTCAGCAATTGTCAGGTACTGATATATCCTACAAAATAAATGCAAAGTGACCAGAAAAATTAGTGTCACTTATACAAATAGTTATGCATGAACAGGAAGAAACTGTGATATGTGTGTTGGGGAAGGATCAAGAGAGTAGCAAGAGAAATTGATTAGCTAATTCATCAGAAATAATAGCTCAATTAACAAAGTTACCAATTTGACTACTGATGTAATTACCTCAATTTTATAATTTTGTTAACATATATTAATTATTTTAGGGGATATGCATCATAGTTTAAGTACCCATCTTTTTAAGAGCTTTTCTGTACTTGGAAAATCCATAGGTTATGTGTGCTCAGATGAGTGAGCAATTGTACCTGTTTGCCTGGAACCGGAAATTCCTGGGATGTGGAACTTTAATTGCTATGACCAGGGAAGTCCTAGACCAGTTGGGATGAGTTAGTTTCTCTAAACTTTGCCCCCTAGATGGAGAATCAGAGTTCAAATTCCCAGCTCTTTGGGGGCTATCAAGGTCCTTGCCATTTAGAATAGAAGGCACCCAGAAACTCCATTCAGAGCTGAGTTTCAAAGGGAACAGTGAGCATCCATTGTGCTGGTAGGGTAACTGTCCAGCTGCCTGCCTTCCAGGGATGGAGCAGTGGCTGTGAGTTTGAGTTCTGATGCTGAAGCGGGGTGGGTGGCTAGAAGGTCTGTCATTTGCAATCCATCTGAGGTCCTGGCACCAGGGCTTGGTGGTGGCAGCAGTGGCATCTCCCCCCACATCAGGGTAATTTGCAGCATGGTTTTGACATTTTTCCTGGAAGCAATGCCTGGGATTCCATTCTCCAGCCCTCCCTCCCCATGACTCTGGAGCTACTAAGCATCTTTCAATAAATCCCTTTCCTGCTTAAACTCGCCAGAGAATGGATTCTATTGTTTTTCAGTCAGAATCCTGACCAATAAAATAAAATTTGAGTATTTCATACATATAGGATGATGGATATAGCTCTTTTTAAGTATATGTTCTTTTCACTGCCTATTCCTATTAAAACATTTTTTGTAGATATTTGGAAGAAGAGGTGAGTCAAACTGCCTAAGGGAGATTCTATATTAATTTCATATTGCTAACATATAGTTATCAAATTTCTGGAACTACAATTATGACTCCTCATTCTTCTTTTTTTTTTCCCACTTTGGCTTTTTGACACTTGTGCCCTGTTGAGATTGCTAAACAAACAGGCATCTTCTGTTATAACAGGTGAAAAAAAGTGTGGGAAATACATGAGAGGTGTATTCATTTCTATTATTCCATTTTATCATTTAAAAATATATTTAGCTCTTTAAATAATATTGAAAAAGTTTTTTCTCATTTTTCAAAATTGTAAGCCAACTTTTGTGTTTTTAAAATGTTTTTAATTTTGAAATGGTTTTCAATTTACAAAGCTGCCAAGATAGTACAGAGTTCCCACCTACCCTTCACCCAAACTCCCCTAATGTTAACGTCTTACATAATCGCAGCATTGCTCCCAATTTCCATGATACCTAAAGGATACGTGGTAGACCTTGAAATATTATGTAAATCAGTACTTGAGGAGCATCTTCTCATAAATGGAAAGCATTTGTATATGAATAGAAACAGCTCTTTATTCTTTGCACCTGATCTTGCTATTTATTTTGATGCTATTTATCCTGCTGCCTGCAGCCTTGGCTCCATGTAGATCTCCTTCTGGTTTGTTGTTTTTCATTAGCACCAATAACCTTGGATGATGTGTGAAGATCATAATTGGAATGTGAGGAGCCACTCGAGGATGTAGTTCATGGAGTGATACTTTATCCTTAATGAACATAATCCCAGCATTTCAAGATCTTGTTTACACAGACTGAGAGAAAGAGGAGTACCTTGGCCACAAAACCTAGACGTCCAATCCACCTGGCATGGAGTAGAGGTTCTCTGATGTTATTGTGCATATGAAAGGCTTCTGTTCAAGTGCAGATTCTCATTCAGCAGGCCTTGGGTGGAGCCTGAGATTGTACATTTCTAATAAGCTCCTAGTGCTTGTCAGAGGACCACACTTTGAGCAACAAGGCCATAAACACTGTGCTTCCTTGGCCCTGATGGCAGCTGTTGTAGATGGTATTAAAGGAGCTATCTAACCATAGGTGGTGCTAACACTAATGTTAAAATCAAGTGAAAACTCAAAGTGACACACACTGTCTTTTTTTTGTAATATGGATTTGCATCAGTGGCTTGGCTCTTTCTCTTTGTATATAGATAATCTCTGAGAAGAGTTAAATATTACCAAAAAATGTAACATTTAGATGACCAGTTATGATCATTTAAGTTCATCCTCTAAGAGCCTGGAGAGGAAAACACCTAAAAATTTAGGGAACATTTTCCATGGGACTTGATGCTGGGAAGGTATTAGAAACATAGACTTATTGAATTTCAGATTTGAAAATGTCTTCCACACCTCTTAGGGGTAATACATAGAACAGAATGAAATAATCGGAATTGGGACCTAACTTGATGCTTCATAGACTTCCATATAATTTGATAATCCTCAGTGGCCAACTATCTAAGGAGTCTGGGATCATGTAACAGCAAAGAACAGAAGAAAAGGATATTTTAGGATACTTGAAAATTAAATCTGTTCTCAATGTAGTCAAAATAATTTACCACTGTATTAGAATTTTCTAACAAGAGTAAATGTTTAAAAACTTCATTAAATTTGAAATAGAAGCTGCTATCCATGCTATAAAAACACAATTTAAATTTAGGAATAAAACAAACGTTTTCCATCAGAGCTACTGTAATTCTTTGTGAAAAAAATTGAAACTTCATGCAGCATTTCTATTTTCTGTAGTCTATTTTTTCATACCAAGTGTAGAATAACTCAAATGCCACAAAATACTCAAGGTTACCATTCTTCAGAATTCATACCTGCGATCACTCTACTATGTGGGAAAAGGACACTTTCGGATTATAAAGTCCTTGAGTGCTATGAGTTGAGAGGTGTGCTTGCGGGGAACTTTAGTACAGTAAGGAATTGAGTTGGATAACCAGGCAGGCGTCTGTGTGGATTCATGTTACCCAGACAAAGGGTGGGCTTCTGACCACAGGCTGCCAGTGATGGGGGCACCCCTGGGGTGTTTCCCATTATGCCAAGGAGACCTCTGAGCAGTGTGAATGTTATTTATATCACAAGAGCTGTTGGGTGGAAAAATTGAGCTGCTTCTTTTTTCCCCCCCAAATCCACAGAACGCTTCTCTCTCTGACTAGTACATACCCTAGATTCTAATATATTCAAGAGTTAGGCCAATGTTTAGTTATCATAGGAGACTATAATACAGTGGTATATTGGTTTCCTATTGCTGCACAACAGCTCATCACAAATTCAGTAGCTTAAAACAACACACATTGATTATCTCCCAGTTTCTTTAGGTCAGGAATCTGGAAGCAGATGAGCTGACTCCTCTCAAAATGCTCTGCCCTCAAGGTGTTAGCCAGGTTGTGACATTCTCAAGAGAGGCTTGGCTGGGGAAGATTCTGCTTCCAAGCTTCCTTAGCCAATTGGTGGTATTCATTTCCTTTTGATTGTAGGAGTGAGGTTTCTAGAATCTGCCTGGCTGTTGGCTGGAAGCTGTCCTAAGGTTTCAGAGGTCACTGGTAGTTCCCTGCCAAGTGGCTCTTTCCCTAAGTGCTTCAAAGTTTGCTTCTTCAAGTGTCTCTCTGTAGTTAAGATGGAGTCTTACATAATATAATCACAGGATTACTATCCTATTGCCTTTGCTATATTCTAACAGTTGGAAGCAAATTACAGCTTCCACTCATACAAAGGGAGAGGATTATTCCAGGGTGTGACTTACTGCACGTCACCTTAGCCTTAGCGTATGTCCACCACCGACAGAGAGAAATGGCAGCAAGAGCTGGCACGCTGCATTGCTGTTTCTGTTTGAGTGCTTTCGCTTCGCCTCTGTGTGGTGCCTCATTCACCGTTGAATGTCTGGCTCACTGCAAGTGTGTAATGAGCTGAGGGACAGCAGTCCTTCCAGAATGGGCTTCCTTTCACTCCCCTTGCTGAGAGTTGATGTTGGAGGCAAGTAGGAGGGACTATAGGGAAGATACTTTTCTTGTGCTAACCTTTCAAAGAAACCCTGACAAATGACAATATCTTTAAAGGTAGAAGAAAACTTCAAAATCATAAGAAAAATGTCAACTCCATTATTTGTATTACCTCAGTGATTGGGAGAATCATTCCATTAGTGCTTGAGGAGTTTTTAAAAGGAATTATTAACTGTATGATATACAATATTTTCTCTATCAACCTCAGTCAAGAACTCACTCAGTGAATACGGTGGTGATTCTTTATAATTTTGTACCATCTTTGAAAATTGATTCATTGGTGTGGCTTTTAGATGCCACCATGGGCAGGGCCTGGGAAGTAAGGCAGCCCAGCATAGAGCTGTAGAGATTGTGCACTGTACAGCCCCACAGGTACTGTTTACAAAGACCACACTGTCTGTCTCTCTCCCAGTTCTCCTCAGTTTCAGTATTATTCTCAATAAGAACATTCTGCATATCAGTGGGTTATTTCATATACAAATAGGGGAAGGTATATTATCCTGACTCTATAGTTGAAGAAATTGAGTCTGAGAGTGTTTACACAACTCTCCCAGTGTCTAGCAGCATTATGAACAGGGCAAAGACTAGAACCCAAGACCAGGGATTTTCCCCAAAAGTTCCACTTCATGCTTTATGGAGCTGAATTTTTTTTCCTGCCCTGCCCAGAGCTCTTCTCCAAGTAAATCAGGGTCATGTACGCAGTCTATGAAGGTGTTTCCCTCTGCAGATGTTAGCATCTTTTGCCCTGTTAGAAATTCTTCCTATACCTCGAGTCCACAAAGCAGTGGCTGGGAAACTGTATCACCCTTGGTGGGGGGAGTGCTTCACCTTTCTTCTTACAGGTTCATTAAAAGGCAAATTGTTCACTTTTGAGTGTCGGGTTCATGGGTGGACAATGACCTTTATGGAACAGGTTTTGTTTTGATCCACTTTAAAAGAGATGCTGAACTTGGAATCTTCAATTACCTGGCATCTTGAGCAGAATTATGTGTTTTCAGGTCAACAAACACCATGTTTGGCACCATGTTCCCGTTATTGAACTACAGAAAAGCTGTCAATGCAGTCTCTTCTCCCCGTCATCAGGGGATTTTACGTTGCTTTCTCAATGTCCTAGGGTATCATAGTATTTTCCTCAGTCCTACAGTGATTCCATGATAGATACAAGATTAATTCTGTTAGTAGTGGCAGGCTTAACTGTATCTTCAGGGAAGATATTTTTCTTTTTGCTTCTTTCCAGTTGAATGCCGTTAGAAAATCATTGATAGGAATTTAAGAGAGTTTTCTTTCAAAAACACATTAGGAGAGAAAAATATTTGGTCAGCTTTTCAAAGTGAAAATAACCATGGGAAAAAGTACAGCAGAAGGTATTTTCCTTGATTAAAAAAATATCATACTGCATGTGTTCTTTAGAAGTAGAACCAGAAAGGAAGTGTGGACGGAAATTCTTTTTCTAGGGCTTATCACATGAATATGAAAGGAATGACAAAAATCATCCATAGGCTGACTGGTGTGCTTTTGACATATCTGAAGTTTCTCATTTGATTAGCATTGTTGGCCTAACAGAGGATTACATTTACTAGCTATCCAGTCTGCTCTGGGTGCATTTACTCATTATTCCAGTGGAGTACACTGTACTTTTGTGGATTAAATATTCTCTCCCCTTCTTTCCACTCCAATCCTATCATCTCTTTGGGATTATAATTCTCTACTTCATTGGGATTTGCCATATGACCAGCTTGGGTTCTGAGGCTAAGAAAGTCAGCCCTCTGAAAGTTTCTGATTTCAGTCATGAGAATTATAAGCCCAGGTAGCTGCCACCTCTCCAGCCTGAGTCCCAGAATAAAATGTATGGAGCACCCTTGGACACAACCTGCCATCTGAAGCAGAGCTCCCCAGTCGGCCTGCAGAAGCAGTGAGCAAGCCATGACTGAGAATGAACAGATTATTGTTTCTACCACTGAGAATTGGTGGTAGCATCTTTTGTACTAATGTAATACACCTGGTGATAGCAGGATCACAAATGTTTCAAGATCATTACAGTTAATCTCTAGCAAATCTCAGCTTTGAGCTCTCATCAAAGTTAAATGGGAGGATTTGTGAAATGCAGATTCCTGGACCCACCCCCAGAGAGTCTGAGTCAATTGGTCTGGGTTGGGGGCCCAAGATTTGGTATTCATCACAAGATTCTTGATGCTGCTGGTGCTGCTGATCCAAGGACCCCCTTTGAGAACCTCTATTATAAACTACTAAATACTAATTGGATGAACTGTTTTCAGCAGTTCATACAGCATGGATAGAAATAGATGAGCTCTTCAGATGAAGCCATTTTTTTGATGTGATATAAACTGGGAGTTAGACCCAGAGAAAGTAGACTGAACAAAGAGAATGCAAATCATATTAGAGATTGAGTGGTCAGGTGGTAGCAGGGGAGAGTCTTACGAAAACCAATTTGACTTCTTCTGAAAGATGAAGTACAAGGTCCTGAAGTCAATAGTCTAGAAGAGTAGCCAACAGAGATCCAGGCATTGAGAGGCCTGGGAGTAGTGGTACATATAGACTAGCATTTTATTAATAAATTTGTTAATAAAATTTAACAAATTTATTAATAAATATTTATGTATTTTATCCTAATCTGAAGACATAGAAGCTAGGATCAGAACACTTGGTTTTACTGGAACATTTTTAAAGTATATGATAAAGATCACGAACATAGGCATCTTTGCATTAGGATGAAAAATGAACAACTTAAGGAATCATCTGGAAGTTTTCAAACATCTGCAGACTTGGCCTCATGTTGATTTGCCTGAATATAATAAGCATGTAATTTAGAAATGGGAAGAGACAAGTTTAAAACATTAACTGTTGGATCATCTTGCACATTCTGCTCTCATTGTAGATGAGGTCCCAGTGGCCTGAAGCTGATGTATTTATTGATACAACGGGGGGCCAGAAGTTGGTCACAGCTTGGCCAGGCACAATTCCCAGGAAAAGGGTAATGAAATCAAATCACTGATTTGTAAAATGCTCCAGTTTTGTATTATATGAATTACCCCAATAGCCCAAATTATTTATAGAATGTAGAACATTTTATTTTATTAAAATCATTTGATAGGTCAATAGCCAATTTGAGTTTTGAATTTATATTAGTCTATTTACATTTGCCAATAACTTCCTTTGAAAATAGCCATTATTGTTCCAACTCTAACCCTCACCTCCTGAACTATAGAGCATGAACGTTTAAACCTTGCAGCATATTAGAATTGCCCCAGAAACTTTGAACATATGGATTCCAGGATGCACCTCAGACCAACTCTATCAGAATTTCTGGCAGCAGGACATAGATATCAGGATATTTTTTCAACAAGTCCCAAGGAGATTTCAAAGAGCAGCTTTATTTGGGAGCCTGTGGTAGCCTATTCACAGTGGCTTGCTCCATCAGTATTGACTTCTCTTGAGAATTGGTTAGAATGTCTCAAACTCCACTCTGGACCTACTGAATCAGAATCTACTTTTTAAGTAAGTCCCAGGTGATTTACTTGAACATTCACATGTGGATGCTAGGCACACAGGACAATGGCAGGTTTCCATC
>PVKS010035711.1:0-19892 GCA_004027875.1 Aplodontia rufa | reverse complement strand
GGGGTTTAAGAGGATTATACATAGTGGAAATGGTACTGTAAGGAGGCATATTAGGAAGCTGGGATTATTTCTTTTGGTGTTTTTATAGCAACTGAGAGGCAGTTTAAGGATGCCATATGCCAAAAGAATATAGTCGTTGGATGACTTTGCTAAGGCATTAATTTAACTTAGCTCCTGAAATAATATTGAATCAAAAAAAAAAAGGTAAAACCAACCACTGGAAATAGATGTGACCAACTGTGTAGATGAAGTTGAGCATATGCTAACTGCAAATGCATTACTTTAGACCAGACCTTACTGCTAATTTGCCAAATTATACTGCAGAATGAAGTGAAAGGCTGTAGATTAACAGCATCTGCTCTGAGCGGGGCAGGACACAGCAAGTGTGAGTGGCGATTTGTTGGTGTGAGTGTCATTTGTTAGCTCCTGGGAGTAAATTCTGGTTTGCAGCACATCATAAATTACAAACTTGTCCTGTCTGTAGCCAAAGCCTCATTTGTTAGTTTCTCCCTTCCTGCTTTGTTTTTTGCAGAGTACTTTATGATCTGCTAAATTAATCTGCACTGTCTATTCCCTTGATGGAGGCAGAACAATCCCTCACAAATGTTCTTCAGCTTAACCGTGGAAGTGGCATGAAATAACCAATGTGCAGTATGCATGGAGTGAATGCAGGTGGCGAGCTCTGACCTAGTCACTGTTTGGGACACAGAAAGAAGCCAGGTTTTACAGTAAATTAGGACATCAATGATAAAACAAAACATGAGAAAGTGTGGAATTAGAGAATTCTTAATAGAGTGCATGATATCAGAGGGGCAGACAGAGAGCAGTAACCGGTATGACATGCTTTTAACAGTCTTTAAGCAATTATGAAACATCGTAAGTATACCCAAAAGCTCAGACACAAATTGGATAGTCTGTTTTCACCACGCATATTTAACCAATTATAGCATTTTGCTTTATTTTCTTTAAACGCTTTGTGAGCACATGTTCTTGGTCTTTTCATGCCTGTCTTCTTACTTTGCTAGTATTTAATTCTTCCATGAATTCTATTTGCACAGTTTTAAGAACATATACTCTCAGAAATACAAAAACTGCCTCTCCTTGAAGGCCACATCACACAGAGCTTTATGCTGCTCTTTCTGATGTTGCAGATCTTACTTTGCCCATGACCTTCAGGTCAGGATGTGGACTTCATCTGGTAAGCTCTGGGTGTTTTTGTAGCCAAAATTCTGTAATTACCTCAGTTCACATTGTGGTGCCTTTGGTTAAAGTCCTAATTAGGTTTCGGCTGCTAATGAGCTTGTGAGTTGTAAACTTACTCATTATTGTGAATTATAGAACCAATGCTTGAAATTTACTATTTTTTTCAGTAATACTTAATTGTTTATGAAAAGGCCTTGCCCCAGAAATGGAAATAATAATAATTAGATTTAATTTTTCTGTGCTTTATATATATATATATTTTTCCAGGGGAACAGATGTCTAGAGTGTGCTAATTACTAGTAGTGATAAGTCTCTCACACAAACAAATCTGAGAGTCAGGAGGCTAAACCCTGGAACTTTGAGCCATCACTTAGCCATATGCTTTTAGAAAAGACACAATCCCCAGAGGCTCTTGGCTGTTGATGGTCGACTTTTCTATAATAAGTTCGCCAGATGTTGATCCTTAGAGCTTTGCTTCTCCTAAAAGCAATGGGTCCCAAGGCACTTTTCATAAGTGGTTAAACACATGAAATAACTTGTTTGCAAAACATTATTACCTTCCTTAAAACTGGACCATGAAGTTGGGCGTGGTGGCACATTCCTGAAATCAGAAGGCTGAGGCAAGAGGATTGCAAGTTCAAAGCAAGCCTCAGCAACTTAGTGAGACCCCGTCTCAAAATAAAATATAAAAAGTCTGGAGATGTGGCTCAGTGGTTAAGCATCTGTAGATTCAATTCTCAGTACTAAAAAAAAAAAAAAAGAAAAGAAGAAGAAGAAGAAGAAGAAGAAGAAAAAGAAAGAAGGAGGAGGAGGAGGAGGAGAAGAAGGAGAAGGAGAAGGAGAAGGAGAAGAAAAGAAACTGGACCATAAATCAAATGTAATACCAGGAAAAGAATATGTAAATTACCTCTTGCTGTCAGGATACTGAGCTTCACAGTCATGAACAAGCTGGTCAAGATGCACAGATAACAGTTTTCCATCTAGATTAAAATAATGTTTATTCAGCATTCTCTAATTAAGTCAAATAAGCATTCATTAAACTTAATGAGGAATTTAATTTAAAAAGATGAAAAGATTTGAAAGATAAAGAGATATTGCTTGTGGCCTTTGTAGAAAGGACAGTGTTTCTATATTTTAATAAAATTTTACAATTTAATTAGATGATCTTTAGAGAGTACTGGTCTAATTTAATTTAGTCTGGATTATAGACCCAACTCCTCGTTTTAGATGAGGCTGCAAGGTGAGAGCAGGTTAAGTGATGTGCAGTGGTATAGAGCAGGTATAGTACATGTTAGTGGAAGGGGTGGAACTCCTGGTTTCTAGTACCATGTGCTTCCAATCATCCCTCAAAGCCATCAGCTTGTCTTCAGTTAAAATATGCATCTTGCACACTAATCTCTAACTGTTTTCCCTAGTTCTTCCATCTCTTCTTACACCATAGATTTCTATACATATAACTAGGCTGAAGAAGTGTGCACTTGTGATTTTATAGAAATATTTCTAAGCATGAACACTGACCCTCTGCAAGAAGTGTGCGGAACCGAGTTATACCTGCCTTTTAATTACACTGCAGTCTTACCTTCTTATCATTGTAGCTTCATGGATATGATATTTCAAAGGCTGCTGCTTAGATTCAAACCTACTGCCTTCATTTATAACCCAGGTGACCTTGAACAAACAATACTTTGTCTTAGTGTTCTCTTCTGGAAAAAAAAAACTGAGGTTTTTAATAGTAAATAACCTCATAGACTTTTGAGAACATTAGATGAACTGATATTCACAAAGCACTTTGGAGAGTGCCTACTATGCAATATGCATTTAGGAAATGGTAGATATTGTGACATGAGAGGAACCATGGAAAAATTTAATAATATACTAACTTCTGTAGAAAATAGAACCTCAGCTATTGAAGAAAGAACTTCTGACAATGAGGACAGGCTGAGCAAACTTGAGTGCATTGGTGAGAAAAAGAAAAACTACTAAAAGAACACAATCAATTTTAAAAATGTCTGGGATAAAATGAAAATAAAGAATATAATAGTAATTGGAATACAGGAAGAAACTGAAATACAAATGAATGATATAATGAATATTCTCAAAGAAATAGTAATAGAAAATGTTTCCCATATAAAAATAGACTCATCCAAGAAGTTTACTGGACACAAAATAGACCTAATCAAATGAGAAACTCACCAAGACACATCATATTAAAAACGTACAACAGGGATATCAAGGAAAGAATATTAAAAGCTGCAAGGGAGAAACACTAAATCACACTCAGAGGCAAACCAAGAAGAATTATCTCAGAGTTTTTAGCTCAGATTCTGGAAGCAAGAAGATCATGGAAGGAAATCTTTCAATGTCTGAATGAACACAACATGCAGCCAAGAATACTATACCCAGCAAAACTCAGCTTCAGATTTGAGGGGGAAATACGAACTTTTCATGATAAGATCAAACTGGCAGCATTTGTGAACAGAAAACCAGCCTTACAAAGAATCCTCAAAGATAGACTTCAGATAGAAGAACAATCAAACAATACTCAAAACCCACAAACAGAGGAAATTCAAGAAAGGCACATCCTATAAATACTCAACCAAGACAGCACAGAACTTACCAATAATATGCAATGACTATGAACCACAACCACACTCTGTTCTAACACTGAATGTGAATGATCTCAATGCACCACTCAAAAGACACAGATTAGCAGATTGGATTAAAAAACAAAATCCAACAATATTCTGCTTCCAAGAGACCCACCTAACATCCAAGGGCATCCACAGATTAAGGGTGAAAGGATGGGAAAAAAATCTACCAAGCATATAGCCCAAGAAAGAAAGCTGGGGGTGCAATTCTTACATCTGACAAAGTAGATTTCAAACATAAACTAATTAGAAGAGATAAAAAAGGCCACTGAATAGCAGTAAAGGGAGCATTACAACAGGAAGATATAACCATAATAAATATATACTCTCCACATAACAGTGCTCCCAACTATGTGAATAAATTATTCCATGACATAAAACCACTTGTGGACCTCAACACAATAATACTGGGAGACTTCAACACTCCCCTGTCATCAATAGACAGATCATCAAAACAAAAAAACAATAAAGAAATCTCCAGCCTAAACGACTCCATAAATGAAATAAACTTAACAGATATCTACAGAATATTCCACCTCAAATCAGCTGTATATACCTTCTCAGCAGCATATGGATCCTTCTCCAAAATGGAATATATTCTGGTTCACAACGGAAATATCAGCAAATATAAAAAAGTATACATTGATCTATGTATCCTATCAGACCATAATGCCATGACTCTAGCAGTTAACAGCAATATCATAACAGAAAACACACATATACGTGGAGATTGAATCATACCTTATTAAATGAAGACAAGATCCAAGAAGACATGAGTGCACAACTGAAGAAATTCTTGGAAGAGAATGAGAATGAAGACACAACCTACCAAAACCTCTGGGACAGGATGAAAGCATTCTTAAGGGGAAAATTTATAGCACTGAGTGCCCACACTAAAAATGAAGATAGATCCTGAATAAATAAGATTATGCTTCACTTCCAATCCCTAACAAAGGAAGAAAAATCTAAACCCAAAGCCAGCAAAAGAAAAGAAATAGTATTAGAGCTGAAATAAATGAAATTGAGAGCAAAAAGCAATAAAAGATTCAATGAACAAAGAGCTGGAACTTTGAAAAAATAAATAAAATTGATAGACCCCTAGCCAATCTCATTAAAAGAAGGAGGGAAATGAAGCAAATCAATAAAATCACCAATGAAAAGGGAGCACTTACCACTGATCCCACGGAAATCCAAGAAATTGTAAGAATATATTTTGAAAAACTATATTCCTCTAAATGAGGTAATATGGAAGACATGGACAAATTTCTAGATACATACAACATCTCCAAATCTACCCAGGTTGATATTGAATTCCTAAACAGCCAAATACAGGCACTGAAATCCATATAGCAATTAAAAGCCTACCAAAGAAGAAAAGCCCAGGATCTGATGAATTGTCGCTGAGCTTTACTAAACCTTTGAAGAAAAGCTCATACCTCTCCTTATTAAGCTATTCCAAGAAATAGAAAAAGTGGGAGCTCTCCAAAACAGTTTTTATGAAGCCACTATAATTCTAATACCAAAACCCAACAAAGACACATCAAAAAAAGAAAACTACAGACCAATATCCCTCATGTACATTGACACAATAATCCTTAATAAAGTTTCCACAAACCACATTCAAAAACTCATCAAGAAGATAATTCATTATGATCAAGTGGATTTCATTACACATATGCAAGGCTGGTCCAACATATTCAAATCAATAAATGTAATTCATCACTTAAACAGAATTAAGGACAAACATCATATCAACATCTCATTTGATACAGAAAAGGCCTTGGATAAAATGCAACACCCATTTATGCTCAAAACTCTACAGAAGATAGGGATCAAAGGAATTTATCTGAACTATGTAAAAACATAGAATTTATCTAAACTATGTAAAGGTTATATATACCAAACCTTCAGCTAGTATAATACTAAACAGCAGAAAGGTGAAAGCATTTTCACTAAACTTGGGAACAAGACAAGGCTGTCTGCTCTCACCACTTTTATTCAACATAATTCTTGAGAACCTAGCTGGAGCAATCATGCAAGAGAAGGATTTCAAAGGGATAAGAATAGGAAGAGAGGAAATCAAACTACCCTTTTTTGCTGACAATATAATCCTATATGTGGAAGATCCAAAAAACTCCACCCAATAACTGCTTGAGCTTATAAACAGATTTAGCAAAGTGGAAGGCTAAAAGTTCAATACCCATAAGTCAATTGCTTTCCTATATACTAACAATAATAGGGCAGAAGAAGAAATCAGGAAATCAGTCTCATTCACAATATCCTTGAAAAGAATAAAATATTTGGCAATTAATCTAACAAGGGAAGCCAAAAACCACTACAAAATATTATTGGACACTGAAGAATGAAATCCAAGATGACCTGAGAAGATGAAAAGAAGTTCCGTGCTCTTGGGTATACAGAATTAATATAATTGAAATGGGGCTGGAGCAGTGGCTTGGTGGTTATAGTGCTTTCCCAGCATGTGCAAGTACATGGGTTCAAACCCCAGTACTCACATATATAACTAAGTGTCAGAGCAATGAAAGCCATGTGAAAAAAACTCAATAAAAATTGATTCCGTCTGTCTCTTTCTCACTGTCCCTCTCTCTCAATATATTATATCTATATATGTATTTAATTATATATAGCTATATATATAGCTATATATAATTAAAATGGCCATTCTGCCAAAAGCACTGTATAAATTCAATGCAATCCCCATCAAGATGCCAATGTCATTCTTTACAGATATAGAAAAAGTAATTCTCAAATTCATTTGTAACAATAAGAAACCAAGAGTAACCAAAACATTACTAAGCAAGAAAGACAAAACATTTGGTTTCACAATACCAGATCAAACAAAAGCAACATGCTACTGGCATCAAAATAAGAATGAAGACCAATGGATTAGAATAGAAATCTCTGAAACAAACCCACAAATATTTAAGCATCTGATCTTTGACAAAGGTGGTCAAAATATAACCTGGAGGAATGACAGCCTATTCAACAAATAGTGCTGGACAAACTGGACAGCCACTTGCAGAATTTTGAAATTATATCCTTATCTCTCACCTTGCACAAAAATTAAATCAAGGAGCTAGGAATGAAACCAGCTACCTTGCAACTGCTAGTAGATAAATTAGGACCAACACTCCAGCATTTGGGAGTAGGCAAACACTTTTTCAACAAGACTCCTAAAGTGAAAGAATTAAAGTAAAAAATCAATGAGTGGAATGTCATTAATCTAAAAAGCCTTTGCACAGTTAAGGAAATGATCAAAATTGTCCAAGAGACTTCCTACAGAATGGGAAAAAATCATGGCCTGTGATTCTTCTAACAGGCAACTAATATCCAGAGTCAATAAGTACTCAAAAAACTTAATATAAAAAACACAACCCAATCAATCAATGGGGCAAAGTCCTAAATAGAAACTTCTCAACAGAGGATATTGAACAAGCCAATGAAAACATGAGAAAATGTTCTAAATAACTAGTAATCAGAGCAATGCAAATAAAAACTATACTAAGATTTCACCTCACTCCAGTCAGATGGGCAAAATTGAAGAATATAAACAATAATAGATGCTGGAGGGGTTGTGGTGAGACAGGAATACTAGCATACTGTTGGTTGAAGTGCAGAGTGGTACATTCCCTCTGGAAATAAGTTTGGAGAATCCTCAAAAAATTAGGAATGGACCCACCATTTGATCCAGCTATCTCTCTCCTGGGTATTTTTCCAGGGGGGTTTGAATCAGTACATTACAGTGACACAGCAAAATCTATATTCATAGCAGCCCAATTTACAACAGCTAAATTATGGATCCAACCAGATGCCCCTCACTGGATAAATGGATCCAAAAATCCAAAAATTGTGATTGATACACACACACACACACACACACATATACACACATACATACAATCACACATACCATGGAGTTCTACTCAGCTGTTAGAAACAATGTTATTGCAGTCTATGAAAGTAAATGGATGGTGGTGGAAGAAATCATGCTGAGCAAAGTTTGCCAATCCCATAGAAAAAGGGTCAAATGCTTTCACTCATTTGTGGAGTCTGGACCTAAACTCAGCCATGTGTGAAAGGTAGTCAGTCTCATGTATTAGACCCAACCAAGGCATAGCAACACAAAATCCAGAGCAATCATATATATGTATCAGCAAGGACAGGAGAGGAGTCAGGTGGAGAAAGGGAGAGGGAGGGAGAATAGAAAGAGATCCAGGGGGTAATTATAATTTAAGAATATATACATATCATATTGTCACCATGCATATTTGATTGTATAATAAATAAATTTCTTAATAAAAAATAAAAAAAATCCAGGTGAGCTGCTTTTTGGGATCCCTCAGTGGCAGTGCAAGCAGGGTGCATGTAGGCAAGACTCTGCCTTGGGCCGCCTCAGGGGGACAGCTTGCAATGCATCCTAGGTTTCTGTGGTCACCTGCTGCTCATCTGTAGGTAATAAATCCATTTCATGCAGTTTGTTGAAGATAAGCGTGTTGTCATATTAGACGCTGACAGGTTGGAAGCATTTCACAGTGAACCTGTTCCACAATGACAAAACTCCAAAATTGGATATTAGCCTAATTATGTAGATAATTATACTGAGATCTAGAATGATTATGTCACCTGCTCAAGGTCATTTAGCTAGTCACTAATGGCTGGCTTCCCAAATTCAAATTGTTGGTACATTTAAATCCTATGTTATTGTGGCTCTATTGATCCAGATTTTAAAGTCCAGTGATTGTCCCCTAGATTTTCTTATTTCAAGTATTTTAAAGGATTTTTTTCCTTGAAACTAAAATAACATAAAACAGAAAATCACTACTGATTAAAAAATAGTGCTGGCTGAGTAGTTTTTCTAGGGGTCTTTCAAATGTTAAGACTGTGCTGCAGAAAGATATAGGGTGTTATTATTCTTTGGGTGGATTCTGATGTTCAGAAAGAAGCCCTCAATTTAGTATTGAAACATTCCTGGCTTCAGAGATGGCAGGAGAAGGGAATGAATTAAAAGATCAAGTAGCTCTACTGCATGACTCAGGAAGCAATTTTAGGCCTGCACTGACTGGGTTGCTCTCTAATAAAGATCACCCACAGATGGGTTCTGTGGGCAAATGTGAAAGGAGGGGTCGCAGGAGCAACATCTGTTGGGCTTCGGTTGCAGTGTTTGTTTATGCTGCCAGTAACTCAAAATGAACCCAAGGAAGGGTGTGTTCTCCCAGCTGCATGGAGACCCTCATTCCCTGATCCTTCATTACAAAATGATTTTCATAGAGATATCTGTTTCTTCAAAGTTTCTTTCATTCATGCATAGGTTTTCTTGTGTGTGTGGATGTTACATGAACACCTCTAATTCCAGATGTTCTGCAATCAAATTTATTATTTCTTCATCCCCATTCCTTTCACTTCCCCAAACCAGGTATATTTTTTCCCAGTGTTCCTGTTTCAGTAAATGATGGTTTAGTATATCAAGGTGGGAAAACCAGAAATGTATGCTATTCTTACCACATTCCCTGTTTCTACCCCATAGGCTCCTCAGCCAAGTCAGTGGAGCTCTTTTGTACATGTGATATTGTGTGATTTTTTTGTATTCATAGAACTAATCAACATTTATAGCCACAGAGTTATGTGTATAACTATATTGTTGAAGATGTGTGCACACATACACATATGTGGCCTGAGTGTTTCATGAAAGCAGTGATTATGTCTACATGTTCCCATCAGTGCTGATGTTCCTGTTTTTGCTGTAACTACAGTATTTACAAAATAAAAAGGGTTCTAAAGTTAATTGTAGAGTGAGTCTTCACTCATTACTTAAAATATTTTGTCTTTAGGACAAAAATACTTATAATAAAAATTATCAAACAAAATGGATCAATCCTGGAAATTATGAGATTTCCATTAGTTCTTTTCTGGATGGTCTTTGATTATTCTAATTTAGGGAAGTTTGGTTAGGTGATCATTTACATCCACCCTCAACACTGTGGCTTGTAATTCTGTTGCGGTCATTAAAACCAAGGCAGACTTGTATAATGAGAGGTTTGTATTGTAGTGTCAGGACGGTTACAAGTTCAATTCTTAGTAACTTTGGACTGCTGCTTCTACTACTGCGTACAACCCGGTTTCCTTATCTTTAGAATGAGCAGAATTAACAAGAACATGTTGAAGAGAGGGTAAGCTATGCAGAAAGAACAAGTAACCCCATTGGCTCAGCGAGTTAAGTGTTCTCCTCATTCACCTCACATGCCTGCTGTGCGTGAGCTGGGGCTCAGCTGTGCATAGCTACACAGGGACTGGCAGATGGGCATATCCCTTTATTGGAGCTAATCAAAAATTGGAGAACTGAGTCTAAGCTTTCTATTTCCTCCTCCAAGAAAGAACACACATCACTGGTGCTCACATTTCATTCACAAGAAACACTGTCCCCTTTTAACCAAGAAATTAAGGAGAGCAAATGGAATATTTGATGAATGTGATCATTCTTTCCATATGAAGGAATTTTAAATTTTTGTTTTCTTAACCAGTAGAAACATTTTTTGAACTTACATATGTGAAACAAATATGAGTGAAACTGTTTAATGGGAGCAGGGTGGGAGAAGCCTGAGCCTAAATGATCTGTTCTACATTTCATAGCAACCATTCCTTGTAATTTCACCCAAGGTGAGTCTGTGGACACTCAGGTCATCTCTGTGCACTGTGTAGGAACTGTCTGGCCCAGTGATTGCAAAGGGAACCACTCACGTTAAAATTCTATTTTCTATGATGACTCTTGCAAATTTATTAGTCAGCTATATATGTATGTTGAAAATGTATTATCAATTACTAAAGATATTTAGTAGCTTCTTTTTTATTGAAGATATTAAAAACATGAAACACTACTACTAAAAACTGAAAACTGTGTATAGCAGTTATATTTAACTACCATTTTTATTATTTCATATTTTATCATAAATGTTTTCCAATTGTTTGGTATTTTAATTTTTAAATAATATGACATCAGTGGCTGCAGCTAAATCAATCTTAAATGCAATGATGCAAATCCTTAATTCAGTATCCAGAAATGTCAGTACTCAAACAAAGAGCAGTAATATTTAATAATATTTGGTGACTGGTTTTTAGAAAGAGGAAATAAGAAATTATAAGAAAGTTAGTAGATTAGAAGGGTTTTGCTTAAAGGAAGTTAGGAAGCCAAGTAGTAAACACCAAATGAATTGAACATATTATCTGAACAAAAACCAGATTTCTATTAATATTTTGCCGAGAGTGTACTAAGCACTATCTACTGCCTAAGCACTTTATAATAAGCTATGAGAAATTGGTTAACATACTTTATAATCGGCAAGAAACTAAGTATTAAAGAGGGGTTAGGCTTTTGAATAGATCTTGCTAATTAGATATATCTTACCCTGGACTCAAGCTCTGGTCCACCTATCTCTTAAGTTCAGACCCTTGCCTCCTGTTTAATTACGAGATGTTTACGGACAATTGTTTATGGGGAAGGCAACAGGTGAAGAGGTGTTGCAATTCTATTGCCAATCTTGTCCGGTGCAACTATTTGATTTGCTGTTTAACTCATCAATATTTAAAAACTGCATTGAAATTTAAAAGATATAAAAGACAAATAAAATTATAAATAAGGCTTTTATTGCCAGTGCACTTTAATGTAGTTCCACGGGTCATTCTACCATAGAACTAATGAAAATAAACAAATGAAATATTACTCTGTGGGTTAATATTTAATTCTATCTCTTGATCCAATAAAAATGTTTAATAGATTATATAAATCAAGTCCAGTAAGAACACAACCTATTTAAACTGCCTTCAAGGCAGTGTACACAATAGCAAAGACTCCAACAGTACTGCAGAAGAAAGGAAGATAATAACAAATATCCATTGCTAATTATTCATATACTAATAAATTCTATGCTAAAGGACCTTGGTTATATATAGTACTAGCAAATGGATATAAGAACACACACTGTAAGTGAATGCCAATTTTCTTCTTATTTTTTTATTGAGGAGTTGTTGTACAAACATAAATGTATGTAAAATAACTATGATATGCATTTGATCCTAATTGAGTCAACCCCACATTGCCCACACCCCAGTGTCTTCACTCTTATATGTTTTCCCTCATAACAGTTATAAATCTCCATATATACACATGTAAGATTATGAATTTTCCAGAATTAAAAATGTATTTATTTTCTTATCAGTTAATTTAAGAGCATTCTATTTTAAAAGGTTGTCAAAGAATCATCTTGCTAGTAACATTTATCTCCTAAAGTAGAGATTATAAATTTTTTCTCTAAGTCAAGTGAGGACTACACATATATTCTCTGGTCTCTGCAGTGTTTAGGACTATTTGTCTGTTTTGGATGTGGGATTATGGTAGACATAATAATTATTCCTCAAAGTGGTCTGTGACCTAATCTCTAGAATCTATGAATGCGTTACATTGTGTGGAAAGGGTACTTTGCAGATATAATTAAGGTTATGGGTCAGATTGCAAAATAAGGAAATTTTCTTCTCTTGTTCAGTCGATATGGGCCTAATCTGATTTCATGAAACTTTAAAAGAAAGAACTTTCTACTGGAAGGCAGAGATGTGGCAGTAGGAAAAGTCAGGTATTAAAAGATGAGAGACTCAAATCATCAATGCTTTAAGGAAGCCATAGAGAAAGCATGAGAAGGGATATTGATAGCATCTAGTAGCAAAGAAGGAAGCAAGTAAGGACTACAGTCCTGTAGCCAGAAGGAAGTGCATTTGGCCACACTTGAATGAGGTAGGAAGCTGACCCATCACCAGACCCTCTCGGCAAGCATGGTACTTGCTGATATTTTGACTTTGTCTTTGAGAGACTCTAAGCAAGTCATGCTGAAGCAGGATTTCTGACCTATAAACTATGAGATAATAATGTAACACTATTTTAAGCTCCTAAATTTGTGATAATTTATCATTACAGCAAAAAAGCAAATATTATAAGAGCTCACATAGAAATTCTTGTTTCTGCTTGAACTTTCATGTCTGGCCATACTGGATTTGAGTATAGTAGCAGCTGGCCCATTCAGTAGGAGCCCAGAGATCTTATTTTCTCATTGCAGTTCCACTACATTACTCACTTATATAATTTATTTTTTTCAATTAGTCTTTGTGTTTTCAATAGTTAATCAAAAGTTCAGGGAAGATATCTTTAAGATAGTAGAATACAAAATCCTGGACCCTCTTTTTCTCCCCAAACACACTGATTTGATGATTCATGGATAGATGACCTTTGAGAGAAATCAGGAAACTAGATAAAAGATTTCAACATCCTAGCTGAGTCAAAGCCAACCATTTCAAAGCTGGTAGGAAAATTTGGGATACCCTGTTGCAAATCTTTATCTTTAGCACAGTACTACATGATCAGGATGAAGCTGCCCCAATACCAAGTTCTCTCTGGGAGATGAGAGAGGTACACTACATATCTAATGCCCCAGCTTTCATGCGGGCTACCTAGAGCACTGGCTTCTGCTTCACCTGTCTCAGAGCACTGATGGGACCTGGCATTTGCTGATCACCCATGGACAGAGAGAATAAGAATAATGTTTTGGACTGGTATTCACCACATTCCTTCCAACTGGCTTAACACAGAACAATAAATGAAAAGCCCCAATACTTAGGCTTTCCCTCATGCATTAAAGAGTTAAAGAGTTAGACAGAGTAACCAAGAATCCAAGTTTTCCAGAGGATACCTGAGGAATTGGCTTTAGTTTTGTTTGTTGCAGAGTCTGGTAAGACCTGGCATAATAGACACCTAGGGGATGTTAAGAACATAGAACGCAGGTTGGACTAGCATAAAGGTATGAGAAACCCCCAGAATAATGTCCAGGTTGATTGGTGAGAATCTTCTGTGTGAGACCAATCCTTAAAAACTAGGAGGGGTGGGTGGTTTATCTAGTTCTTGACCACTACACAGAGTATAGACAAAAGAAGGAAACAAGGAATAAAGAAAGTAAGGATTGATCCAAACAAATTAATAAGATATCGCTCCACACAGTGATATCATTGAAATGGAGCTATGATTTACTACACAGATAATTCAAAATAACTGTTGTAAAGGTGCTTAGGAAGATCAGAATAACAATGTACAAAGTGATAATATAAAGATAACTTCATAAAATGTTAAGCAGAAATCAAGTGGAAGAATACTAGAAATCAAAAACACATTAGAATGATTACAAAGATAGGTTATAAGAAATTATCATCACAGAGACAATAATAAAAAAGAGTGAAGAAATTATAAGACTCTTATGGGACACAAGCAAACAAACCAATATGCACATTATATGAGTTGCAGAAGAAGAGAAACAGAATCATAAAACTTATTCAAAGAAATAATAAACCCATATCTCCCAGTTCTAGAGAAGAATATGAATATCCACATCAAAAAGCTCAAGAATCCTACATAAGAAGAAAACAAAGAAATGCACACCAAGACAAACTATAATTAAGTTTTCAAATTCCAAAAAAGAAATAGAAAAATTTTAAAAGCTAGAGGAGAAAATCAATTTCTTACATACAAGGAAAACTTCATCAAACTGCCATCATGTTTTTCAGCACAAACCTGAAAGTCAGAAGGGATTGAAATTAAACATACAAAGTGATGACTGAAAAAAAAAAAGAGAGAGAGAAAGAAAAAGTCAAGCAAGAATGCTAAACCCAGAAAAACTCTTCTTCAGAAATGAAGATGAGATAAAGACTTTCATACAAACAAAAGATAAAGGAGTTCATCACCAATAGAAGTGCCTTCTAAGAAATGGCAAAGGAAGTTCTTCAAGTCCAAATTAAAGGGCATTAAAATGAAACTCCATAACATAAAAATGTATGAAACTTTGTGAAGGTAAATATAGAGACACAGAATATTGTACAACTGTAATGATGTGTTACGGTGTAGACATGAAGTGACTCCCAAAACCTCATGTGTGAGACAATGCAGGAACTTTCAGAGGCAAAATGATTGGATTACCAAAGCTGAGGCCTAATCAGTGGATTAATGTATTTAGTGGATAAATAATTTGAAAGAATTGCTGTACTGGGTTTCAAGAAGTGTGTGGCCATAGGAAATAAGTCACTGGGCCATTCCTTTGGGGCTTATATTTTGTCCCTGGCACCTCACTTGCTCTCTCTGCTTCCTGGAAACCATCCACTGAGCAGCTTTCCACTGCCATGCTCTTCTGCCATGATGTCCTTTGTTGCCTCTGGTCCAGAGAAATGGAGTTGGCTGATCAGGGACTGAATCTCTGAAATTGTGAGCCCCAAATAAAGCTTCTCCTTTAAGTTGTTCATGTCAGGTCTTTTTGTCACAGCAAGGAGAAGCTGATGAATGCATGGTGGTGGGTAAAATACCTTTAATTCTGGTATAAAAGAGGAAAAATCATTAAAGGTCTGTAATGAAAAAATATTTTAATCACTACATTCTTCAAATAAATAAACGTCATGACATTAGTACCATACATTTTGGTGGGTGGAGGAAGTAAAAATAGATTTTTTACGAAACTGAGGCTGTCATTATCTTAACATAGGCTGTTATAACTTATATGATATGCTCTGTAAAGCCCTGGCTAACTGGAAAGTAAATGCTTATAGAAGAAACACAAAGAAAAAGGAAACAAAGCAAATCTTTACAGTCAAAAACTGTAGGCTACAACCTACTTACCTATGGGGAAAGAAGGATGGAGACACAGAGCATAGATTTAAGAAGTGGGGAAGTCCACACCAAAGAAAGCAAGATCTGCTTGCTTTTATGGAGGATCACAAAAGGGGAAGTTTCCTAGCAGTTTAAGGAAAGGTGGGTCATCTCGGGATTTCAAAATGAAAGTAAGTAATCTGGAAGGAATGTTTATGAAGCAGGGTTTTCAGGGAAGTCCTTTCTGTCCCCAGGCAAGAACATTTGGCTGCTTAGACCTTTTAGAACTTAGCCCTTGCCTAGTGGTCCACTCTCTACAAACAACAAAATAATTCCAAAAAGCAACAAAGCAAAAAGGAGGAAAAGATTACTCAAAGAACAAGAGAAATATAAAGCAATTAACAAAGTAGCAATTATTCCTCATCAATAATTACTTAAATCTAAATGGAGGAAACAACTAAGTCAAAAACTTAAGGGACTGAATAGGTAAAAATCAAGAACCAACTATATTTTGTTCACAAGTAACTTATTTTACATTTAGGTATGCACATAAGCTGAAAGGGAAAGGACCTAAAAGATATCTCATGCAAAGGGCAACTGAAAGAGTAGAATGGTTACATTTATTTTAAAACAAATGCAATTTCACTCGAAATAGTCACAAGACACAAAGAGAATCATTATTATATAATGATAAAAGTTTCAGTTCAACAGGAATATGTAATGATGTAAATATATATATATATATATATATATATATATATATATTTACCCATCATTCACACATATATAAAGCGAACATCAAAAGAATTGAAGGCAGAAATGGACATCAACATAAGAATAATGTGAGACTCCAATACCTATCTGTCAGTAGTAAATACTGAAGACTGTTCAATCAGTAATCAGACATATTATTCAAATCAATAAAAAATAGCAAACTTCAACAACTCCAACAATCATTTAGAAAATGTTCCACCCCAAAGAGGCAGAATGTACATTCTTCAGAAGTACACAGGATCATTCTCTAGTAGAGATCCTTATTTTAGGTAACAAAATAAGTGTTATTTTTTAAATGAAATTATATAAAGTGCTTTTCTGACCACAGCAGAATAAAACTAGAAATCAATAGCAGAAAAATAACTGGAGAATACATAAATATGTGGAATATAACCATCACCTTTTAAACATTGCTGAATTAATTTGAAATAAAAAATAAATTTAGAAAAGATCTTCAGACAAATGAAAATACACCATGCCCAAAGCTATGGCATGAAGCAAAGCTCACTATCAAGAGGAAAGTAAATATTGATAGTTCCTGTACTGAAAAAGGAGAAATATTTCAAATAAACAGCCTAACTTTATACCTCAGGCTAATGGAAAATGAACAAACTAAGTCCAAAGTTAACAGCAGGTCATATATAATAAAGACTAGAGCCCAAATAAAAAAGAAAAAAGAAAGAAACAAATAGAGAAAAATCAACGAACTAAGAATTATTTCTTAAACTATAAACAAAATTAAGAAACTATTTTCTGATTATGAATAAAGAAGACACAAATAAGATATAGAAAATGACATATTTCAACAGAAACCATATAAATAAAAAGAATCATGGAGATTATGAATAATTATAGGTGAACAAACAAAATAAGCTAGAAGAAATGAAAAATTCCTTAAAACATAAAATCTACTTACATTGAATCATGAAGAAATAGAAGGAATTAACAGACCTATAATTAGGAGAAAAATATTCAAAACCTCTCAACATAGAAAAGTCTAGGACCATAAAGCCTCACTGGTGAAATTTACCAAAAAGTTAGAGAATTAATAGCAATCCTTAAACTCTTAAAAGGTGGTGGGGGGAGATTTTCAAACTCATTTTATGAGGCAAGAAATTACCCTAATACCACAGAAAACCGCAGGCCATTATCTCTGATATATATAGATTTAAAAAATCCTCTGTAAAATACCAGCCAAAAAAAAAAAAACCCAACAATACATTAAAACATTTATACAGGGCTGGAGCAGTGGCTTTGCAGTTATGTCACTTGCCTGGCACGTGCAAGGACATGGGTTCGAACTCCAGTACCACGTACACAGTGGAGTGTCAGAGCAATGAAGGCCACAAGAAAAACTAAATAAAATTGGTTCCTTCCACCCACCGCTATCCCTTTCTCTCTTAAAAATTAAAAAACTGATATACCATGATCAAGTGGTATTAACGTTGGGATGCAAAGCTGGTTCAATTTAGGCTAATGAATTAATATGATGCAGCACATTATCAGATTTAGGGGGAAATCACATGATAATCTCAATAGATATAGAAAAAATTTTTGTCAGACTCAAACATCCTTTCATGATAAAAATCACTCAACAAAATAGGTATAAATGAAATGTACCTCCAGATATATGTACTGGTCATATATGACAAGCTCACAGCTAATCTCATACTTAAAAACTAGAAACTTTCCTTGTAAGGTCAGGAATAAAGCAAGGATAAATATTTTCACTACTTCTATTTGACATCATATGAGTCAGATAAACTAGACAGGTAAAAGGAAATAAAAAGCATTCAAGGATAAAAGGAATGAGTATATTTCTGTTTTCAGATGACTTGTGTAGAGAACTCCTAAAAGCTCCATCAAAAACCAATAGAAATACTAATAAATAAATTCAGCAAAGTTGCAGAATTCACAACATACAAAATTAGTTCTGTTTCTATTAGTTAATGACAACTAGCTAAAAAAGGAAAATAAAAATATAATTTCATTTATGATAGCATATAAATGAATAAAATTCTTAGGAATAAACTAAATAAAGGAGGTTAAATAGTGACACATGGAAAAATATAAAGCATTGATGAAAACTGAAGACTACAGAAGCAAAAAGAGAGACATATATGCTCATGGATTTGAAGACATCAATTTAATAAAATGCCACACTACCCAAGTGAGCTTTAATCAAGGCCCCTGTTAGATCCTTCGCAGAGATAGAAAAGCAACCCTAAAGCATACATGGCCAAGAACAAACTTTTAATATCCAAAACAATCTTGAGAAAGAACAAAGCTTGAGGCATGATGTTTCCAAATTACAAAATATAGGACAAAAATAATAATTAAAAAAGGATATTACTGAATGACTCAAAACAAGTTCATGAGTATTCTGACCTATGACTAACATTTCAAAAAGACACTATTGAAAATGGATGACCTTGTTGAAACATTGGACATTGAAATCATACATAATGTCATTAATAAAAATCAACCTTAAATGAAGACTTTAACAAGCTTTGAAATTAACAGATGGGAAAAACTTTATGACAGTTATTTTAGCAGTGATTTCATGGATATGCTATCAAAAATAGAAGCAATAGAAGCAAAATAGATAGTTGAACTACATCAAATTAAAGATTCTCCACAGCAAAGAAAACAATAAACAAGGTTAAAAAGTGATCGATGAAACCCGTTTGTAAGATGAGGTTAAACTTCTAAAATGCGTGAGGAATAAATCAAAACTAAGAAAAATAAAAAAGACTAAAGATTTGAGCAAATATTTATCCAAAGAAGACTCAAAACAGTCCAATAAGTGTATATAATGATATTCAATGTCACTAACCATCAGAGAAATGCCAAGCAAAACCACAAAGACATACTACCTGATACTTATTAGGATGGTTATCATGAAAAAGAATTGACAAGTGCTGGTGAAGATGTGGAACAGAGTTTTTGTACACCGCTGTTCATAAAGCAAAATGGTCCAGTTACTATGGAAAAACCATAAGGAAGTTCTTCAATATCAAATATTTCAGAGTGAGGTCTGCCCATGAGGCCTAGTGCCTGCGAGGGTAAGACGGAGGGGTCAGGGACTGCCAGTTCTTACAATATTCCTGATGAATTCTCAAATTCATTTGAAACACTAGGAAACCCAGAATAACCAAAGCACTACTAAGGAAAAAAAAAAAAAAAAAAAAGAGGATGGATCTCAATACCTGACTGGAAATTATGCTATAGCACTGTAATAACAAAAACAGCACGGTATTGGTATTGTGATAGGCAGGAAGAGAACAATAGAATAGAATAGGAGGCACTGATACTCACCCACAAGTCTTTGACCATCTGATATATGACAAAAGAGGCAAAAATATAGCTTGGAAGATGTTGGGAACATGAGGCTCAGCTGGCTTGTAAGAGAATTGGTGGTAAACAACTCTAAGGGGTCCAGCTGGCTTGTAATTAGCAAATTGCCTGACCGCATGACTAAGATATTTGGCCACTCATTTGTTACAATTGGGGAAAGGTGTTTGCATTGTACCCTATTGGCTGTTGTAATGGATAAATAGAGTAGCAGCTAGTCAGGTAGAGGA